>NW_023612693.1:0-82353 GCF_013339725.1 Rhipicephalus microplus | reverse complement strand
GCTGAGTAGGCGGGATGCTGACACGTGCCTGCATGCATGGCTAAGCCAAAGAATAAAGTGTTTCCACGGGACCGCAGTTTAATAGTGTTAGCGGGGAAACGAGGATTAATCACGAAAATTCTCGAGACTGACCAGTCTCCCATAGAAAAAAGCGTTGCCCCAGGACAGGACCTGGGGCACCACTCATAAATAGGCGCTCCGCTAGCAGGATTTGGTTATGCACCAGTCGCTACACAACTAAATTTTTTATGAGGAGTAGCTATGCTGTACGCTACCTCCCATGTGAGGCGCCGTCCCTTCTATTTTCGTGAAATTACTTGAAGAACCCGTCAGAAGGCGCTGGTTCGCGCGCCATAAACTCGGTGGCGCCCGGTAGCGCGTGCATTCATTCAGTCACAATTAATGGGAACGCATCGGTATCAGCAGTAAACAGCACTCTGACTCGTCCGCAGATGCTGCTCGGCACGCTCGAGCCACTGTAGCGAAATGGCCGCGGCGCCAAGTCGACCCTGAACCTCGTGCAAGAGAAGCTGAAGCTCGGCAGAAATACCGCCATGCCGCTTCTGAAGAGACCGCGGCTCTTCAGATCAGAAGCGGCCTTCCGTTTGTTGCACTAAGTGGAACGAATTTAAGGGAACGCCACGTCACACCTATAGCTGATTCGCATGCCCATCAAAGTGCCCTTTACGGGCAGATGTCTTCTTTAAACACTCCTTGGGTAACTGCCACAAGCACACTTACAGGGTACCTACTACGCAATAAATAATTTTTTTAATAATATTGCGCGAGTGTGGACCCCACGATACGGCAATGTTTAATATCAGCGTAATCAGCGGTACTACTATCGGCTTGATATCGGTTTGCAGCACACGTTATCAGCTACATAACGCTGATAGCGCGTAGGAATCTTTTAGTAAACAGCGTAGCAAAGGGCGATGACACTTCTGGGGGTGCTATCACCCCATGTAAAGTCGTTCGTGCCTCGCGGCGCACACTTGTCTCGCGAATAAGCCAAATTTGGGGTTAAAGAAACAGGGCAAGCCCTATACCTACCACGTATTTTAGGCTAGGTTTGTGCAGCTTTTCCTATAACCATAAGAATTACAGTTTTAATTTACTATCATTGTGATTATAAGCCATTCCTCTTCTTACGGAAGCAGATTAGCACTGATAATTGTAATGCTCATTTGTTGTAAATGTTTTGCTTCAGGTTTGCTAATGTTTTGGTAATTAAAAATTGGTAATACGTATAACATTTCACATTCAAGAACTGCATTTTCTCACCCAACGGTACTTCTGCTTCAGCATATTCCCTATTATGTTTTCTAAATACTGGCCGAAATCTAGGTTTCTAGATATTGTGGTTGCTGAGAAACAAGAACAAAAGTACAAAAATTTATGTTTTAAATAATTGCATTTAAAGTTGAAAATGTGCACTATTACAAAAGTACAACAAGATAGCAGCAAATTGATGGACCCGCTTAATAGACACCAGCCAGATACTCATCACCCCTATCTTTTTTTGTTTGTTTGTTTCAATTCGTGTTGAAACGTCTTGCCTGGCGAGCCTCCACTGTCACCTGCTGAGCTCTGTCAGCAAAGTAGTGTCGGCGCAGGTCAATTCTGAGCAGGTCCTGCACTGTGAAGTGCCCTGACGAAATTTCGAAGGAGTTGGGCATGTTATCCAAGGCTATATTGTCATCATTCAAAGTGAGCGAAACAATTTAGTGCATATTTTCAGTGTTTGGTGCCTTAGACAAACGTTTTTGCACCGCGCTCCCCCACGGTAATTCAAAGACTCGTTAGAGGGTTTTGAGTTTTCCTAAAGAGGCATTTAGCAAGAAATTGTGGATGAGCTAGCTTCGGATAATTTGACCTTATATCCTCAACAAGAGATGCTTGAAGGCGTTCTTTACGAACCAATGGTTCGTCATTCAACTGGACTTGATTGAATTTACACGAAGCGTCGGAGTTTTTTGAGCAAATTTAGGCCATGGGATGTATCGGTATCCTTCGATGCTGTGTGAAATTAGGTGGCCCAGACAGCTCTAACGTGTCTCCTAAGCTGGCTATATTTCTTTCATTGGTGAAACGATAATAGTTTTGGTGATTGCCTATGATGACAGCACTAAGACATCCCCGACCAAATATTGATTTCCAGACAGAACGCTTGACGCCATTGCTTTTTTTTTTTCGTTTTCGCACTTCGGGGCACATTCTTTTCTGAATGTGCCCAAAGAACTCCAGCGTGCAAACTGTAACCCCTCCATGTGGCTGTGATGCTCTAACTGCAAAGACTCTCTTGCAACGCAACAATGGGAGCATGACCGACCACCACACAGGTTTTGAAACATGTCACTTTCAGACAAAAAAAAATATCGCACTGAGACAAACAAATAACTTATTCTCGTTCAATCTTCCGTCAGTCTCTCACAAGAAAACAGGGAATAATGCTTTAGATTATTTAAAATCCTCGCATTACCAATCCTCTCCACATGATCACAGACATAAAGTACCCCCATACACCCTCAGAACTGGTCTTTTTAAACATTCGTTTTTTTTCACGAGCAATTACCGAGTGTAAAAAGCCCCGGCCGATTCGGCAAGCCGCAAGACTGCGGATTCTGTCTATGAATATATATGGTTGCCACCAAATTAATGCCTAAAAAGGCGCTGCCGATAATATTCCAAATACTATCTGAAAAAATTCGAAAAAGAAAAACTGGTCTCTTATACTCTAACATTACGTGAATCGTTGTTGATATTACTAAATAACTCAGTTATGACGTGAGCGTTCATAAAACTGTGGCCAATGACTTGAGAGAAAAATAGAGGCGACCAAAGCTATGGGAATGAGCAATTTGCCATCGCATGTTTCACGCCCAACCAGTGCAAGATTAGTGATATTCCGAAAGCTGACACAACAAGGGTATTATTTCACGCAGGACAGTTACACATACACGGACTGACGTAATAATTTGTCATGTTTCTAGTCCCGTTTGCGTTATCTCCGGCTTGTTCCGCTTTGTTTCTTTATATGCCAAACCTGCATGCCACTGTTTTGCTGACTATGTGCTAATAAAATATAATACCTACCCGTCGATCCAAACTGCACGCGATACCGTTATTGTATCCTTGAATAATTATGAAATCTGATCAGTGCACCTAGCTATCACATAAAAGGTACGAAAAAGGGGTCCATGTTTCACACGCACCTTCAGTTCACAGCTGAAATATACTGCGCTGATCGTCTGGGCCTATCTATCTACAGTTGAATTTCGAGAGGTACGTACAACTGTCTGTGACCATCAATTTTCCTTTATTCTATCCTACGTAGCAAACATAAACAAATAACCGTACAAAATAGTGAACCTGTTTTGAGGAAATAAGACTGAGAGCACTGCAATGTTTATTTTCACTTACGTCTGTCTAAGCACTGCTTTTGAACATATCGAAACTGTCGTTAATTGATTGATGTGTAGGATTTTGCGTCCCAAAACCACCATTAGATTATGAGAGACGCCGTAGTGGAGGGCACCAGAAATTTCGACCCCCTGGGGTTCTTTAACGTGCACCCAAACTTGAGCACAAGGGCCTGCAGCATTTTTGCTGCAGCCGGGATTCGATCCCGCGATCTGCGGCTCAGCAGCCGAGTACCTTAGCCACTAGACCACCACGGCGGAGCCATCAAAACTATCATCCTTTAGGCTATCAAAACTATCATCTTTTACGACACAACTCAGAGTAATACAAGTGATCTTTTGATTCGCAAATGAGCTATATGTTCTTGCGTGGATACGCGTTGTACTTCTCTAAATGGCTGACATTTATTTGAGGAAATACAAAACGCTACACCAATCCAGCCAACACTGCATTAAAATTATAACTATTTTTTTCGAACACACAATGGCGCCAGGCGAAATCATGCAGTATGAACACCTACATCAAACCGAGTTCTTCAAGCATTACCTCTTCGTAAAGCTTGGATAACGTTGCACTATAGCGCAACTTTTAGCTTTTGTGGCAGTAGCAATTATACGAACACCCTCGACAAGTTCTTGTATTCGCCATCATGTTCCATCCAAAGTTCAATTCAAAACATCAGGGGACCCTAAAGCTTCACTTTTAGGAGTTGAAAGCGATAGTGATATCGTGTTTCTAGTGCATACTTCGAACACTTTGTGCATGAAACCTTTTCGAACTTGCTATATGCACCCACTACGTAGTCTTAAGAGAATAGGCGCAGTAGCGTGTGTGCCTGTTGTAGTAGGTCACCGGCTTTAAACCACAAAGTCATTATGATAGTAACATGTTCTGACGCCCACTGGCTTTGGGCGCTCGTATCGCGCATTGATACTGCAATATTTCATGTTGCATTGTGAAGCACGTGTACAGGACGCGTGTGTTTATAAAGCATGAAACCTACTTTCACTGCATTTCCGGGGAGATGAAGTTCTTTCCACTGTTTTCGCAAGCATAGACTTGACGTTGGTCTTGGTGCGATCATATGTAAAGGTATTAGATTGGCATACAAAAGTTCAACCACAAATTTAATTGTAAATGGAGAACTCTCACAGCGCATACAAGTACTTTCCTCCGTGCGCCAGTGGTGTCCTTTAGGTCCATTGCTCTTCGCTCTATTTTTAAAACCATTGTGTCAGTAAGTGATTCACCATGCAGGGATTAATGGGTTCAGGTTGCAGTCATGTGAAGTGCGTGTTTTGGCATACGCCGACGATATTGCCTTTTTTGCAGTTGATAGAGAGAGCGTCACTTCGTTATCAAAAATCACTCAAAGGTTTTGCGACACGAGTGGAAGTTTAATGAACAAAGAGAAAGGCATTGGTTTATGGCATGGTAATTGGGACCTTACACCCAGTCCCTTTGGAAATATTCAGTGGCTCACGACGCCTAGTCGTTACCTAGGGGGACCATTGGACAGGTATCAAGACAGTGAAGCATTTTGGCTTGGAAAGGCTGAAGAACTGCGCGCAACCGCCGAAGGATGGGGTGGTCGTGGCTTATCAATTTTCTCTCGGTCAGCTGTATGCAACGTGTTTCTGGCTGCTAAAATTATGTACCTTTTGCAAGTACTTAGTTGTACGCGTAAAAGCATTCACAAAGTCCACAGGATATTCGCCACGTTCATCTGGAACTTTACGTGGGAGAGAACATCTAGAACGAACTTGTTTCGGCGAGATAAGCAAGGAGGGTTGTCTCTGTGCCATCTGTTTCTTAACCAAGTAATATCACGTTTCCTGCTCATTAGAGATCAGAGAGACTCTTTTTTACGTTCTTTATTTCAAACAACGCTGTTAGACCACATGCCTGACCTCTTTGTATCTTCAGACAGGCGAGAACGACACACCTTGTCACCGTTCTTGCGCGAAGTTGTGTTCTCATATCGCTTTTTAAGGGCGAGGTTTTCGATAGATTACCTAACTAATGTGAAAAGAAAGCGCCTTATGAAAGACCTAATACAGAATGTTTTTCCTGTGCCCCTGTACCGCTCAAGGTATGAAAAAGCATATGGTGATGACGTACCAGAGCGAGTGGAAAACATGTGTATACCACCCAATGTGAAAAAGCTTCTTTTGTAAACTTCATACGGGAACCTTGCCAGCAAAACGTGGCTTGAAGAGAGAGGGGTGTATGTACCATAGGGAAGCAGCTGTCTCCTGTGTAACAAACCTACTGTCACCAACTGGCCCAGCTTTCAGCCCTTCTACAGAAAAAGGTATGTCGTTAGGAAGTTTTCAATTGCAACTGTTATTTAAAATGAACAAAATAATGGTTCTGCACGCTCTGTGACGCACTTTCTGCTCCTCTTTCTTTAACACGGATAAACACCCTTTAAGCCACAGTGAGGAATTACTGTACACACTCATCACCCCTTGCAGAGCCTCCTCAGGTCTTCGTCCGATTTCCTGCACCGTGCCACCAACGGCCGTGTCTACTTTAAGCACGTGATGATCAACTTCCCGAACACGTGGCCCAAGAGAAGCAGCGCCTGCAGCGTGTCTTCCAGCTGGTTCGACAAGAGCGACGTACGAGTCGACCTCTCCGGTTCAACCGCGGAAGAACGGCCTTTCACGAAACAGTCGAGACTCTGCGGGGAGCGCGGAGACTACATTAAGCTGACGCCAACGTTCTTAGCCGAACTAAAAGCGTCTACAGCGAAGACGTTCCGAAACCCAGGTAAACTCATTGCGCAAACTCATCGAGTCTTCAAAGGAAGCCCCTTACGCAAAAGAGACTGTGCGAAAACCGAAGCTTTCCATGAATCAGTCGTGTACTCTTTCTTATACCAGCGTTTCGTGGAGTTACGCGAGGTCGGATCCAAAAGAGTTCGGATCCAGAATAACTGTCAGCCTCGCTTCCCATAGCATAAACTTTTGTTGGCATTGCATTTCTTGCTTCAACCTAAAGATGAATACGTGTTTTTTTTTATTTGCCTTTTTGTCTTACTCTCTCTCTCCTTGTCGCCGAGTGTCCTTGCGATTTGTGCTTGACGCGGTACTGCCTTAAGATTAAAGGGATATCAAGACTGTTTATTGGTCTAGTTAGTACTTGCTCAATGACATATCTTAGAAGGGATACTGGAGGCAAAAAATTAGTGTGAGCTTGAAAAGTCAATGTTCGAGAACGACTAAACGGCGAACAGCGCTTCAGTCATCCAGTCATCGAACAATTAAGGTAAATGAGACAATTTGCGCAACGAGAAGGGACATTTTCAGACACAAGCCCTATGTACTTTACGTTAGATGGGCCTGAGTACAATTATCAAAAGTACTCGAATCGTATTTGCAAGATGTTTCAGAGCGCGTACAAATGAAAAAGAACAGGGTAGACAGAAAGAGCGCTCTTTCTGTCTACCTGTCCTTTTTTCTTTGTGCGTGCGCTGAAACATCTTGCAAATATGACTAAGCACCAACTAGCCCAAGCTTCCACTCTTGTGAGTTACTCGAATCACCCATGACAGGAAAGAACATTTCAGTGTATTACAATACGCAACGATATACAAATCGTGTACTTGAGCCTGTTTCGCACAAGAAACAGCTCCTTGACGATACCCTTGGAAACATCGCAGTTTCCGTTTTTCACCGGGCTTGTGCTCCGCTAGAACTCCTTGCTCATTGCGCCAACACACGGAGCAACGGGCAGTAAATCGAGTAAAAAAATTGGCATAACTACGTCACAAGGCCGTTCTAACACGCGGGTAGTTTGAATTGCGCTAACCGTGCACGGAAAACTAAAAGCATGATTTTTCTTTTAAACTCCGGATTTTCTGAGCCTGAAAAAAACTATACGAGCTTCATGCAACGCTGTGTCAGCAATCAACGCAGAAAAAATTTCTTCCCTTTAGCGTCCCTTTGTGGGCTTTAGCGAGCTGCATGATCCAGAAAAGACCGCACCTAAAGGCTTCGGCCTGATGCTCGGAAGGATGGCTTGCTCCTCACCTTATTGTGCACACTTGCAGCATACGTGTTCGTGCATGAGTGGGCCCATTACCGGTACGGAGTCTTTGACGAACATGGCTGGCGGGATGACAAAAAGTACCCACGCACCTACTGCGAAGACGGAAAGGTGAGCCCGTGATTCAGAGCGCCATATTGCTAAGCGACAGACGTGTGCCAAGGCCTGTTTGAACACTACTCCTGCAAACGTACGCATTGTTTTTTTTTTACTGTATTGAATTGCATTGCATTTTATCGTGTTTTTTTGTTTATTTGCAGATACTGCAGGCCCTTCTCAGGCCCATGCAGGAGTTAAAACAGAGAAATACATTGACAAAAGTTCGACATACAACTTCGCAATACATCAGTGCCGCTTGACGTAATATTAAAACGTACAACACACATGAGGGGAGGCGTAAATATGCTTACACAATCGCGTGTAAGCAAGCGATACGGTATGCATACGGTAAAATAACACAATGATAATGTCTTCCAATTTTGAAACGACACTTTAACCAAGGCTTATAATACAAATATGCTGAGAAAACACCTCTAATGACACAGAGTTGACCGTCTCTTTAGGTAACATATTCCAATAAGAAATTCTCGAGAAAACAAAGAAAACTTATGCAAATTAATACGACTAATCGGTTGCCTAATAGTCTTACCGTGATTAATTTTCGATGATCGTTTGAAAGGCTCTCGGATGTACTGTTTTCGCGACACATTAAAGAGACCGTAGTAACGCTGATAGACGAATTTTAGTCTAGATATGATCCTACGCTACTCGAGTGTTTGAAGGTTTGCCCTATTACGTAAAGTGGTTACACTCGAGTGACGCGAATAAACAGAATAAATGAAGTGCAAAGCTAAATTTTGTACTCTTTCAATTTTACTTATTAAGTATTACAATACGCAATGACGCAGAAGACGCAAATACACAAAAGTGTTCTAACTGCTCATCAACCCTTTTGTTTATTTTTAAATATTTTAAGTTAAAGCGCACAAATAGAAGTACGGGACTCTCACAAGCGCAACAGCATGGTATTTTTGTCCTTGGTAAATTTAAATTTCTGTCTGAATCTTCAAAATACAGCTTTTGTCAGTGCCTGTTTAAACGTATTTGTCACACGTAGGATCATTTCTAGTAAGTTAGGGATTCATGTTATTTACTCTTGCCTTTGATTGCTGTTTATACTAGTCTTCACTTGAACAGTGTAACAGTATGCTTATATATTTACCTTTAAAAAGCTACAGAAGTTCAAAGGAACATGGGCGGTTGAAGAGCCAAAAGTTTGTGTTCACAGTTTTCTCACCTTTTGGCGGTTATCTTATTTACCCATGTTTTAACGTAGGGTACGCATACATGTACTTCAGCGTATTTGTGCCTAGCGAACCAAGTGCTGCAATAATGTAATTTTCACAAAAGAAGGCTTTTTTTTGTACTGTGAATGTGTGCACTAGTTTTCGTTGCCTGATGGTGGCACCCTGGCGTCGTCATGTCGTAAGCATAGAGTTTTTTGCCAGGTTAAACTTCAAAATTGTACTTTGTGCACGTTGTAAATAAAACTGAACTTTGACGAAGTGTTCAGCTCGTGAACGTAAGCTTTCTCAAAAATGACGATTGAATTGGATTGGATAAACTTTTATTTGGTCCTCCAAAACACAGATCACTGTGTTGCGGGCAGCTCCCACGTGGGGACTGAGATGCCAAGCTCCTCAGCCGCCTCGCGGGCTTGGTGAACAGCCCAGAGCTGATCTGCCAAGGACGAGCTGCGGATTGCCGCCTCCCATCTGGCAGAGGTGATGTGCGATAAATGAGCGAATTTGGTGCACTGCCAGAGCATGTGTTCTAATGAAGCTATTTGCCCACAATGTGGACAAAGATTACTTGGGTATAGGTCAGGGTACATGATGTGTAACATTTTCAAAGTAGGGTACATCCGCGTTTGCAAAAGCCTTAATGTAAGTGCTTGGGGCCGGGTTAGATTTTTGTGAGGTGGAGGGAAAATCCTTCTAGACAGGTAGAAATGTTTAGTGAGCTCGTTATATGTTGTAAGAATTTCCCGGTTATCCCCTTCACTGGTAGAACGCATCCCCGGGGAGGCGCGGTTGGAGAGTTCTCGCGCCGCCTCGTGTGCTGCTTCGTTGAGATTGGGAGGGGAATCGTTGATTTGTCCAAGGTGAGCTGGGAGCCAACTCAGAAGATGATGTGTTATGTTCTTGCCTTGCAGTATTTTCAGCGATTGTTCACAGACCGTCCCCTTGGCGAACGCCCGTAGTGCTGCCATGGAATCACTGTAGACCATTTCAATGTTATCCATCTTGAGTGCTAAGGCGATGGCCACTTGTTCCGCAATGATTGGGTCTTTCGTCCTGCCCGTCGCTGAGTTGACGACATGGCCAGCCCCATCGACTACCACTGCCACAAACGCTTTCCCATTGGCGTAGGAAGCTGCGTCAACAAATACGACCCCTCGCTCCTCGTTTGAGACTTGACGAAGTATAGTCCTGGCCCTCGCTACTCTTCTTCCGACGTTGTGTTCTGGATGCATGTTTCTCGGTATAGGAGATACCGTGATAGTCTCCCTGATGTTGTCAGGGATATCATTGTAATTGCGTCTGATTGCTATTGGGTGTTGGCCTAGCTCCTGCAGGATCATTCTCCCCGACCTTGTAGTAGATAACCTTGCAAACTGTGCTCTCTCTTGGGCTTCTGCTATTTCTTCGAGCGTGTTGTGTATGCCAAGCTCAAGCAGACGCTCGGTGCTGGTATGTATGGGTAGGCCCAGGACCTTCTTGATAACTTTCCTGAGGAGCACATTCAGTGTCTCGGACTCTGCTCTGGACCAGTTGTGCATTGCTGCCTCGTATGTGAAGTGACTTAGAACAAACGCATGCATCAACCTGATGAGGTTGTCTTCCTTGATCCCATTTCTTTTGTTGGCCACTCTGCGTATGAGGTGCACCGCACTGTCTGTTTTCCGAGTTAACTTGGCTATAGATTTGCTGTTGGCGCCGGTAGACTCTATCAGCATTCCCAGGACTTTGATGGAGTCGACCCTCTGGATGGTATCCCCTTGATTTGAACGGAGATGGATGTCTATCTGGTTTAACGGCTTCCATCCCCTGGGCTTCGGTCCCCGGCGTGCAGTCTGATAAAGCAAAAGTTCTGACTTACTCGAGGAGCACTTGAGCCCGGAAGGGCGAAGGTAGTTTTCTACGGTGTCAATCGCCTCTTGCAGAGCGCTCTCAATCTGCCACTCGCTTCCACCTGTGCACCAGATGGTAATGTCATCTGCGTAGATGCTGTGCTTCAATCCTTCAATGCTCGATAATTTCTTTGACAGTCCAATCATGGCAATGTTGAACAGCATTGGTGAAATCACTGCCCCTTGTGGCGTGCCCCTTGCTTCTAGTTCGATTGCTGCGGTCTCGATATCTGCAATCTTCATCACGGCTTTCCGATCTGTAAGAAAGGACCATACGTAGTCATAGAAGGCTTTCCCTAGACCAAGCTTGGAAATTGCTTCGAGTATGAAAGAGTGGTGGATGTTGTCAAACGCTTTTTCTAGATCTAGGCACAGAATGGCTCTCATGTCTCTGGTTTCATTGTCAATGACCTGGTGTTTGATAAGCTTCAATGCATCTTGTGTGAATAGCCCTGCCCTAAATCCAACCATATTGTGTGTATATATGTTGTTATCTTCCAAGTACTTGTTTATCCTGTGCAGTATGGCATGTTCTGCGACCTTGCCGATACATGATGTCAAGGATATTGGCCTCATGTTGTCCAAGTTAGGGGACTTTCCTGGCTTAGGAATAAGGATCGTGCTGGCCAGCTTCCACTGCTCTGGCACCCTACCTTCTTTCCATGCTGAATTGATCATATCCCTCAGCGTTTGAATTGAATCGTCATCAAGGTTACGCAGGGCCTTGTTTGATATACCGTCCGGGCCAGGGGCCGACCTGCCGTTGAGATCATGCAAGGCTCTTCTGATCTCCTCGATGTTAAAGTCGCCCTCAAGACCTGGATTTGGCGTGCCCTGGTACTGTCTACTTGGTGGTGCCAATCCTCTTTTGATTGGGAGGTACTTATGCACGAGCTGCTGGACAACTCGCTGTTATGTAGTGCGCCCTATCTCTTTATGCAAAATTCGAGCGATAACATGCTTTTGATTTGTTTTGGTGGTGTTTTCGTTGAGGAGATGCTTTAACATATTCCATGTCTTGCCATTGCGCATCTGACCATCGACGGAGTTGCAGATTTCGTCCCATTGCTGCCTCGATAGTGCGCGACAATGTTCCTCGGCTGATCTGTTTACCTCAGCTATCTTCTTCCTCAGTCTTCGGTTCAGGCGCTGACCCTTCCAACGGTTCAGTAGTGCTTGCTTTGCCTCAAGAAGATGAGCAAGCCGGCTATCCATTCTTTCAACCGGAAGATCTGTGGTAATGGTGGAGGAGACGGATTCGATGTCATCTTTAATCTGTTTGACCCACTGCTCCAAGCCTTGTCTGTGGCCATCTTGTTCCCTTTCCATCCTTATCTTCCTGAACTTATCCCAGTCTGTGAAGTGGAATTCTCTCTGCTTTTTACGCTCCACGGAGAAGGTAGTGGCAAGAATGCAGTGGTCACTCCCTAGGTCTACAGCAAGGTTCATCCACTGGGCCTTCTTGATGTTCCTTACAAGTGTAAGGTCCGGGGTGGAATCCCTGCTGCAAGATGTACGAAGCCTTGTTGGTAGGCTGGGGTCTGTGATTAGGGTGAGATCAAGTTCACTGGCACTTTGCCAAAGTCGATTTCCTTTCCCAGTGTTGTACTTGTAACCCCATGTATGATGAGGGGCTTTGAAATCAGCTGCTAAGACGAGTGGACATTCCCCGGCGATATTAACAGCTTTCTTTAGAACCGTCTTGAACCCTTGCTTTTGTTCCTTTGGACTGCTGTATATATTAAGAATGAAAATACTCTGACGGTTACTGGTACCCGGCACGATCTCTACCAAGACGTGTTCCAATCGGCCTACTTCTATCTTGAGGTCATGGGTTACGTGCGTTAGTTTGTTGCATACGAAGGTGCAGACTCCCCTCCCTTCAGTATCACCTATTACCGGCCGGAATCCAGGCAACGTTACTTGCGGTGAAAGGGTCTCTTGTAATAATATAATATGAGGCTTTTCTTGGCTGCTCCTGATATACTGCTGCAGGGTTGCCTTCTTTTTAAGGTAACCTCTACAGTTCCATTGCCAGATACGAAATGCTTCACGTAGCGCTCCCATCATGGTTATCACATGGGCGGCCAGAGCCTGATGCTGCACCTGTCGACAGGTTTGGTACCACTAGTATTGGTGGCCGAAGGGGTGAGCTTGGTGCATGAGGAGGCCTTGCTGTGTTGTGCAAATATGCTTCGACCTTTGTAATGCGCAAAGTCATAAGCTCTTCCAGTGCCGCCACGCTTGATTGTAGCCTACCCATCTGCTCGCTAAGATTGGCTACTACTTTGCTGAGCGTGTCAAACACCTCTTTCATATCTGACATGGTCGTTTGTTTGGCTTCCACGTGTTCTGCCATGACTGCCCTCTTTTTCGCGGTTCTCGAGTCCCCCACGTTTTCAGCCACAGGGACATCAACTGGCTGAGGCATTGGCTGTGAAGATTGCGCGCTGGTTAGCATAGTGAGAAGAATTTTTATTTCCTTTAACTCAGCTGATAGCCTCTCATTCGATTTTGTAAGTCTCGCGTTTTCTTGCTCTAGCTGTGCAATTCTATCATGCTCTGGCAGCTTACCTGTCATCACCTCTGCCCCGCCGTTGCGCATTCGCTCAGCCCAGCTGCCTTTCGAAGTAACTGCAGGCGTCCTCCCCGGGTGTGAAGCCGTGATCTCGAACTGAACGCCAGGTAGCTGGCCATTCGGGTGCCGCCCAGGCTGATCCCGACCCTGATGGTGACCTTGAGAGCTCGAGCGCCCCCGTGATTGGGAGCGGGCCTTGGGTCTAGAACCTCTTCTGGAACGCGACCTCCCTCTGGAGTGGGGCCGTCTTTCCTGTTCTTGTGTAGTCTGGATGCTCTGGACACCGTAGGCTGGAATAAGCTGCTTGTCATTGATGTCTGGACTCGATGTGATTGATGCGTCCCGGGCTTCTGCGGCTGCTCGCGATCTTTCCCAACGTCTGCGTCTGACGACGTATGGCACTAAGAACCTGTTCTTGCACTCCTTGTCTGCCGTGGGATGGTGACCGTCGCACAGCCTGCATCTTGGATTGCACTGGTGCAGGCTATCTGGGTTCTTGATTTCGCAGCCTCTGCAGATTGTTTCAGCTGGGTTCGGACAGACGTCAGACCGATGTCCCAGCTTTCCGCAGACGTAACAAATATCGATGTTCTTGCGGTAAAGGCAGCACTGCAAAAGTGAAGGTCCATATCTCACGAATCTGGGCACCTTGTGTCCTTCGAACGCTATGATGATTGTCTCGGTGTCCTTGATTCTCTTGGCCTGAAGCGCGAGCGGGTTGTTCGTGTTCACAATCTTTCGGCTCAAAATGTCCTGAGTATCACATACGGGGATCCCGCGAATCACTCCTTTACAAGTGTCGTGGGGTGCCGCGGCGTACGCGCTAACCTCGAAAACTTTGCCTCCAATGTCAATTTGCTTGACCTTGAGGTATCTTGAAGCTCTGTCTTGGTCCGGAGTGCTTGCCACCATAATGTTCTGCTGCAAGTTGGAACAGATGATGTCCTGCATGGCCTCTTCCTCTTTGACGCCGGCCACCTGTACTATCGCGTCTGCCACGGGTCCAGTGCCAATTCTCGAGATATTTAATCCTCCACGTGGTCGAAGCACAATTTTGCTGAAGTCCTTAGGTAGTGGTGGCATGCGTCCAGCTCGCACGATTGTATGCTTGGTGTCATACCTACTACGACTGGCTCGAGCGTCTCCCGCAACGCCGGCCTCGGTCGAATCCTTGGCAGCAGGAACGCTAACCGCGGCTTGCTTATTCCTTGAGCGTCTCGTTTCGGCTTCCTTCCAACCCATTTCTTCCGTGCAATCCTCTGGAGAGATGTCCTCTCCATCTACTTGGTATTCCATTCTCAGTTGCAGGTACTGGAACGCGCAGAGCGTTGAGTCGCGTTGGCGCCGGGCCGGCGCATCGGCGACAATCGCCTCCTTGGTTAGGCCTAAATCCCCCGGTGGCGTTGCCGTGTAAAAATGTCCCGAAAAACGGTTTAAAAGTCCACTCACCGGCACAAAGGTGGTATCTGCTGATTTCTTAAGAACCTAGGCACACGATGAGAGTAAAAACTCGGCGACCAATTCGTGAATACCACAGGAAAGCATTCCTGAAAGCAGGAGCCGATCTTCGCGCGTCCGCACTGGTCGGCACCTAGAGCGTCCACCAAAAATGACGATGCAACAGTGGATTCATTAAGCTTTTTTTTGTTATTCTCTTTGTGGTCTCTCAGGTCAAACTGAACGCGTGCTCGACAAAGTTTCGCTACATCCCGAAACTGGCCTCTGGAGAGATATGCACGAAGCTCAATAAAACCTCGTGCAGATTTTCTAAGGACTGCGTTATTCACGTCTACACATTGGTGAAGGATTCGGTGGAATCGTCTATCTTGTTCATGCCGTATGTCGCAAACGTGAGTACGCCACGTTTTTCGGCGCAC
Source organism: Rhipicephalus microplus (assembly GCF_013339725.1). Taxonomy (NCBI): domain Eukaryota; kingdom Metazoa; phylum Arthropoda; class Arachnida; order Ixodida; family Ixodidae; genus Rhipicephalus; species Rhipicephalus microplus. Next base: position 67,229 of record NW_023612693.1, on the reverse strand, counting down.
GCTCGTTGACTCTTCTACGAACAAAGAACGCTCCACAAACAGCAATAACTGCGCACGCGCAAGAGCTCATGATGGCGGTCATGTTTAATTTCGTAAAGTACACCGCATTTCGTTGCGGAGACGATTAATATAGAAGCGCCCGTCCCAACTGGCATAGTGTCACTTCTGTAGAGGTCTCTGCAGGAAAAAAATATTGTGTGTACGCTTAGTGGTTGGCATCGTTGCGAGTGGCACACTTCGGCATAGATTCATATTAATGTCTGGGGTTTTACGTCCTAAAACCACCATATAATTATGGAAGACGCAGTAATGAAGGGCTCGGTAAATTGCGACCATTCGGTGTTCTTTAACGTGCCCTGACATACAGGGTCCTCCACCATTTCGCCTCCATCAAAATGCGACCGTCGCGGCCAGCATCGAACCCGCGACCTTCAGGTCAGCATCCCAGCACCTTAGCCGTAAACACTGCGGCATCGAAGCAAACACAGCCCGCTTCGGTGCCACAGTGGTTGCGCTGCTGGGCTGGTGACCCGAAGGTCCCAGGTCCGATCCCGGAGGCGGCGCTCGCTAAAGAACAGCAGGCGGTCAAAATTTCCTAAGCCGCCCACTACGGCATGACTCAATTACGTCGTGGTTTAGGTACGTAAAACCCCAAGAATTCAACAAAATAAGTTACCGTTGCTAGTGCACGACTTTGGAGCGGCAACTTCTGCCGCGCGTGTATGCTTTTACTCATCGTATCCTAGTGAATCTTCAAGAAAGCTAAATTTTATATTAAACTGTGAATGAAATGCCATACTACGAAGTGGTCGGCAACCTTATTCATGGGTGCGGCCATGTTTTCCGGACTCGCGCACGCACACTTCACACCCCATATTCTAGTACGCGCAAAGCATGTTGCGTACAACGGAAAGTTGGACAGACTAAAACACTGTATAGTATGTGTTGTGTTCCAAGCACCCCTGTGTCACGAGCGAGCTCCGAACCCGCGAAGGACCGGTTGCTGAAACTACTTCCAGATGTTGACTCCTCCCCTTCCCCCGCTCGGCGCAAACGAGCCACCGTCGTTTCCACCGGCAGTTCGGCCGCCACCTCCATCCGAATAGGAATAAACTTGTTTTTAACCGTTCGAGGCTGTCTGAGCTTTTTGGACTACCGCGACCAACGCGTACATCTATGGGCCGACGACAACACCGGACATAACAGTGGCGACGAGGATGGGATTCGAACCCACGCGGGCAAAGCCGCTGCAGCTACTGTGCAGGAGGGAAGATCGACTGCCACACCTGCTAACACCACTATGCTCCCCTTGGACGTTATGTTGCGTGACCATTTTGTGTGCGGACTACGTGACGCAGGCCTACAACAACGCCTGTTCGCGGAGACGGGTCTCACCTTCTCCAAAGCCTACGACATCGCCCAACGAGCGGAGAGCGCCGGTAACCAGCAGAGGGATATTCGACGGAACGTCGAGCCGGTGCATCACACCAGTCAACAGTCAGGTCATTCCACATCTAAGGCGAAATTAAGCAGAAAGACACAGCGCTGTTGGCGATGCGACGACATGCACGATCCCCAGGTATGTCGATACAAGACAGCAACCTGCAATTTTTGCCAAAAACTGGGACACATTAAAAGGGCATGCATCTCGAAGCGCAAACAGCTCGTACCGAAGACTTCAGTGCAACGTAACAACAATGTCGGCGCACATGAGGGCCAGACGCAAGATACAAGCCGAACAGCACTAACGTTACCGGCACTATATGACTTAAACGCCGTTGTGAACCTCGGAACGAGACCGAAGATTACAACTGATATTATGGTACACCAGCGCCCTATCAGATTTGAGGTGGATTCCGGAGCAGCATGTAGGCTCATCAGCGAGGACACTTTTCGCGCTACTTGGCGTGAGAACGCGCCAGCGCTCCAGCAAGACGACACGCAGCTGAGAACGTGGTCCGGACATTCCCTTCCACTGCTGGGCTGTGCCAACGTAGACGTGTACTACAACGGGCAGACCCATCAGCTCCCCTTGCTAGTCGTCCACGGTTCTGGATCAAGCCTTTTAGGACGAAATTGGTTTACCCCCCTTGGAGTGGTCATTGGCGGAGTTCACCACACACCCATTTATCCGTCAGTGGAGCAGCTTCAAGATAAGTACAAAGCGGTTTTCTCCGAAGAAATACCAGGGAACAACGGACCTCCAGTCACACTGGAGCTGCGGGAGGATGCGACGCCGAAGTTTTTGAAAGCTAGGTCGGTCCCTTTCGCCCTACGAACGTCAGTCGAGAATGAGCTTGACTGACTGCAGGAACAAGGGATCATCGAACCGACGCAACATTCCGAATAAGCTACACCACTCGTTGTCGTCCGAAAGAAGAACGGTACCCTACGCCTCTGCGGAGACTACCGGAGCACTGTCAACCTGGCGACAAAAGCATCTTCCTACCCACTGCCGACACCGGAAGAGGTTTTTAGCACGCTTCGTGGTGGAAAAATCTTCAGCACCTTGGACTTGACACAAGCCTACCAGCAGCTGAAGGTGAGCGAATCAACGTCTGAACTGCTCACAATAAACACTATTAAGGGTCTTTACAAAGTTAAAAGGCTACCATTCGGAATATCTGCAGCGCCAGCAATCTTCCAGAAATTTATGGAGTGTACACTTAGCGGGATCCCAGGTGTTTGCGTCTACTTGGACGATGTTATTGTCGGTGGCGGCTCCAATGAAGAGCACACAGAACCCTTGGAGCTCATTTTGGAAAGACTAGCAAATGCTAATTTGCGCATCAGTAAAGAAAAATGTGTTTTTGCGGTGCCTGAAGTGAAGTTTCTTGGACATCAAATTGACGTGCAGGGTATCCATCTCATTGAAGACAAAGTGCGTGCAATCACCGAAGCACGAGCGCCTACTAACAGGCAAGAACTGCAGTCGTTTTTGGTGCTATTGACGTTCTACGACCGGTTCTTAGAACATCGAGCTACAGTGGCCAACGATCTATATCAGCTCCTGCAGAAAGAAGTCCCATGAACTTGGTCGCCACTGCCACCAAGAGTCATTTGTTGCCCTTAAGCTACTACTTCGCAAGTCTACTGTTCGGCGACACTACGACGAAAGAAGACCCCTACTGCTATCCTGTGACGCATCACCATACGGAGTGGGAGCAGTCCTCTCCCAAGTTGACGACCAGGGACGGGAAGCCCCGATCGCTTTTGCTTCGCGCACCCTATCGCAGGCAGAGAGGAATTATTCCCAGCTAGATAAAGAGGGACTTGCCATCGTCTACGCAGCAGATCACTTTCGGCAGTACATTACCGGCAGGAAAGTGACTTTCATAATAGATCACCGGCCCTTATTGGGTATTATGGGTCCCCAGAAGCCAATGCCACAGACATTGTCGCCGCGAATGACACGATGGTGCATCAAGATGTCGGCGTACGATTACGAACTCGTACATCGCACGGTTAGAGCATCGCGTGGTTAGAGCATCCGCCTCGCATGCAAGAGGTCCGTGGTTCAAATCCCGGTACCGCGCAGTTCCCAACCGGATTAAAAAAAATCCGCGTGTTGATGGAACTGCATTAAGAGGCCTGGGGTGCGGCCTCATCGGCAAAACACCGCCGAGAACGCACTCCCTCACCAGAGAAGGATTGGCCACCCTGGTGCAGTATCTGGGCACTGCCTTCCACATGCTTACGCCAAATAACTCACGGCCCTCAGTCCCAAGCAGCTGCGAAGCAACTGACCACGGCGGCGGTCAGATCTGCAACGCAGCAGAGGGTGCTAAGAATCTCTGGATCCGGACAGGCCGCCATTAGAACCTGAACTTGGCAACGTTTACGCTAGAACCTTATCTAGTGAGGGAAGTCTAGCTGTACTATTCGAGGAGCTAGAGGGTGTTAAATGGGATATAATAGGGCTCAGTGAGGTTAGGAGGACAGATGAGGCCTATACGGTGCAACAGAATGGGCACGTCCTTTGCTACAGGGGCTTGGCAGACAGAAGAGAACTGGGAGTGGGGTTCCTAATTCACAGAAACATAGCTGGCAACATAGAGGAATACTATAGCATTAATAAAAGGGTGGTAGGTATCGTAATTAAACTGAATAAAAGATACAAAATGAAGGTAGTACAGGCTTACGCGCCTACATCCAGCCATGATGACGCTTCAGTTGAGAGCTTCTATGAAGACGTGGAATCGGCAATGAGTAAGGTAAAAACACAGTATACTATAGTGATGGGCGACTTTAATGCAAAGGTAGGGAAGAAGCAGGCTGGAGACCAGGCAGTAGGAGATTATGGCATCGGTACTAAAAACGCCAGAGGAGAGCTACTAGTAGAATTCGCAAAACGCAATAATTTATGGATTTTGAATACCATCTACCGATAACGAGAAAACCGCAAGTGGACATAGAGGAGCCCTAATGGCGAAAATAAGAACGAAATAGACCTTATAATGAGTGCACACCCTGGAATCGTGCAGGATGTGGAAGTGATTGGCAAGGTACGATGCAGTTACCATAGAATGGTACGGTCTCGAATTCGCCTAGACTTGAAGAAGGAACGACAGAAACTGATACGCAAGAAGCCAATCAGTCAGCTAGCACTGAGAGGGAAAGTACAGGAATTCAGAGTGTCGCTGCAGAACAGGTACTCGGCTCTTAGTGAGGAAACCAACCTTAGCGTAGATACAATGAATGATAATCTGACGAGTATCATTACGGAGTGGGCAGTGGAAGTTGGAGGCAGGGTAGTTAGACAGGACACTGGCAAGCTTTCCCAGGAAACGAAGAACCTAATTAAGAAGCGTCAAATCATGAAAGTGTCAAGTACAACAGACAAAATAGAACTGGCAGAGCTTTCGAAGTTGATTATTAGACGTAAGGTATGCAATGTAAGAAGGTATAACATGGAGAGAATTAAACACGCTCTGAAAAACGGAGGAAGTGTCAAAGCATTAAAGAGGAAGCTTGGGATAGGCAAAAGTCGGATGTATGCACTAAGTGACAAAGAAGGCAAAATAACTACCAATATGGATAGGATAGTTAAAATAGCGGAGGAGTTTTACAGAGATCTGTACAGTAGCCGAGACAACCAAGACCTTAATACTATAAGAACTAGCAGTAAGCAAGATTACACCCCACCAGTAATGATAGAAGAAGTCAGAAAATCTTTAGAGAGCATGTATAGGGGCAAAGCTGCTGGTGAGGATCAGGTAACATCAGATCTGCTGAAAGATGGAGGACAGACTGTGTTAGAAAAACTAGCCACCCTGTTTACGAGGTGTCTCCTGACGGGAAGAGTACCAGAGTCTTAGAAGAACGCTAACATCATCTTAATACATAAGAAAGGAGATGACAAGGACTTGAAGAATTACAGGCCGATTAGCTTGCTCTCTGTAGTATACAAGCTATTTACAAAGGTAATTGCTAACAGAGTAAAGAAAACATTAGAATTCAATCAACCAAAGGAACAAGCAGGATTTCGAACAGGCTACTCAACAATTGACCACATTCATACTATCAATCAGGTAATAGAGAAATGCTCAGAGTATAACCAACCACTATACATAGCCTTCATAGATTACGAGAAGGCGTTTGATTCAGTAGAAATATCATCCGTCATGCAAACATTGCGGAATCAGGGCGTAGATGAAGTATATTTAAATATTCTGGAAGAAATCTACAGGGGATCAACTGCTACCATAGTGCTTCATAAAGAAAGCAACAGAATACCAATCAAGAAGGGTGTAAGGCAGGGGGACACAATTTCCCCAATGCTATTTACCGCGTGCTTACAGGAGGTTTTCAGAAGCCTAGAATGGGAACAGTTAGGGATAAGAGTCAATGGAGAATACCTTAGTAACCTGCGCTTCGCCGATGACATTGCATTGCTGAGTAACTCGGGGGACGAATTGCAACTCATGATTACGGAGTTAGACAAGGAGAGCAGAAAGGTGGGTCTTAAAATTAATCTGCAGAAAACGAAAGTAATGTACAACAACCTCGGCAAGGAGCAGCGCTTTGAGATAGGTAATAGTGCACTTGAAGTTGTAAAAGACTATGTCTACTTAGGGCAGGTAATAACCGCAGAGCCGAACCACGAGATTGAAGTAACTATAGAAGAATAAGAATGGGGTGGAGCACATTCGGCAAGCACTCTCAAATTATGACAGGTAGATTGCCACTATCCCTCAAGAGGAAGGTATATAACAGCTGTATCTTGCCGGTACTTAGCTACGGAGCAGAAACCTGGAGACTTACAAAGAGGGTTCAGCTTAAATTGAGGACGACGCAGCGAGCAATGGAAAGAAAAATGGTAGGTGTAACCTTAAGAAACAAGAAGAGAGCAGAGTGGATTAGGGAACAAACGGGGGTTAACGATATCATAGCTGAAATCAAGAAGAAGAAATGGACATGGGCAGGGCATGTAGCGCGTAGACAGGATAACCGCTGGTCATTAAGGGTAACTGACTGGATTCCCCGAGAAGGGAAGCGGGTTAGGGGGAGACACAAGGTTAGGTGGGCAGATGAGATTAAGAAGTTTGCGGGTATAAATTGGCAGCAGCAAGCACAGGACCGGGTTAACTGGCGGAACATGGGAGAGGCCTTTGCCCTGCAGTGGACGTAGTCAGGCTGATGATGATGATGATGATTATGACATCGCACGGGAAGAAACCCCAGAACGCCGACGCACTAAGCCGCCTGCCGCTAGACACCACAATAGATGAACCACCCCCGCCGGGTGATATACTCATGTTCGAGGCGCTGCCGAACCCTACGCTAACAGCTGACACGGTAGCAGCATCAACGCAGGAGTGCACTGTCTTGAAGGAAGTCTACGCAGCTATACAAGAAGGCAACGTGCAGAAGCTAAAGGGTGAACACTTCAACGCTTACCGCAAGCGAGCTGCGGAGTTGAGCACTCATCGCGGTTGCGTCACCTTGGGATCAAGAGTTGTAATTCCAGCGGCACTTCGCGAACAGGCCATGTTGCTTGTTCACGCAGGTCATCGAGGCATTGTTGCCATGAAAAAGTGCGCCAGAAGTTATATGTGGTGGCCTGGTATCGACCATGATATAGAATTAACAGTTCACGATTACCAGCCTTGCCAATGCAACCACAGAAGCCCGCCAAGAGCCCCCATTCCTGAATGGGAAAGACCAGACACGCCTTGGCACACCCTGCACATTGATTTTGCTGGACCTATCGAAGGGTGTTCGTTCCTGGTGGTTGTAGACGCATACACCAAGTGGCTGGAGGTGAAACAAATGGCTACAACGACATCGGCAGCAGTTATCGACACTCTGCGGTCGTTGTTTGCAACGTTTGGCCTACCGCGCAAGATGGTCTCGGACAACGGCACTCCGTTTGTGTGCACGGAGATTCTCAAGTTTTACAGCGACAATGGCGTCTCGTCTGTTACATCAGCTCCTTACCACCCGGCTACGAACGGACAAGCCGAGCGCTACGTGGCTGAGCTAAAGCGCGCCCTTACTAAAGACCAGACTGGGACAATGCAACGCCGCATCGCACGCTTTCTCTTCAGACAGCACAACACTGTTCAAAGCACTACTGATCAAACGCCAGCGAAATTGATGTTCGGACGAAAAATGAGAACCCAGCTGACAGCAATTGTCCCGGAGCCCTCAGCGAAAGCTACGTCGGAGGAAGAAAAGCTCCCGCATAGCAGGAGAATTGAAAGTGGACAGCGCATATACGCCCGCCAGTTCCACAGAAAGCCCGGCTGGGTTGAAGCGACGGCACTCAAACGCATAGGTTTGCGGTCATGGCTCGTCGACATTGGTGGAAGGGCCACAGGCCGCCACCTTAATCAGCTACGCCGTTTAGGTAATTTGCCAAGGGAACCTCCCATTCGAGCAGCCACCTCGACGGAAGCTTCGTTCCACTTGCCTCGCATCTCACACCAGATGAATCGGCGCCGCCGCCCGTCCCGCCGCCCGCCGGCCCTTAACACAAGAAAAACGACACCCAGCCAGCGGAGGCTTCTCTTCCTAGTGCGTCCAGAGCGTCCACGCGCCCACGGCGGCCCCCAGATCGCTTCCAAGCGACAAGCTAAGGAGGGAGGAGATGTTGTGTTCCAAGCACCCCTGTGTCACGAGCGAGCTCCGAACCCGCGAAGGACCGGTTGCTGAAACTACTTCCAGATGTAGACTCCTCCCCTTCCCCCGCTCGGCGCAAACGAGCCACCGTCGTTTCCCCTGGCAGTTCGGCCGCCAGCCTCCATTCGAATAGGAATAAACTTGTTTTTAACCGTTCGAGGATGTCTGAGCTTTTTGGACTACCGCGACCAACGCGTACGTCTATGGGCCGACGACAACACCGGACATAACAGTGGCGACGAGGATGGGATTCGAACCCACGCGGGCAACAGTATGGTTGTCGAATGTTCGGTCGTCGTAAGGCAGCTGGCTTCTGGCCATAAGCGCCGACCAAAACTAGACATCGCAAAACGGAACAGTGACCGGATGTGCACACGATTACAAGCCTGTGCCGCAAATGAGGATGTTGCTGAGACGGGTATGGGATTTCCACACATAAACTACACTCACGTTCTAAAACCACAACCTACATTGCAGGTGAGCCAATTCTGTGACTCTGGCAAAGGATCGCGCCAGCACAACCGTTTCGCTCCCAACAAGCATAATGTGATGTGCAAGGGAAAATCCACGTGGGAAGTGATCAGCGAGAACGAAGACTTCAAGAAGTATGGACACTTCTCTTTCAGCTCCAAGCCTAACATCATGTTTAAGCTCGCGTATTCCTTCAGTGGCACCACGTTGCACAACTGCAATGGTCCCATGACAAGACATTGACTCCAGCGGTGCGGAAGAGTATGATTAGGCACCATACGTGCAAGTACAGCCACGTCTCCGTCTGTGCATGAAGCGCGCGAGCAACCAGCATTGCTCTGCGGAACGACACCTTGCAGCAGTTCTGGGTTCTCACGTGGTGTGCCCAGGAACATGCACGGCCTAACATACATGCTGACCAAAATTGTACGACTAACAATGTTGAAAGGCGCACTTGCTTCAGTGGTGTGTTATCATTCGCGTAATAACAAGAACGTACACGATAACACGCAACTATAGCGATGACTCGCGAGATAGCGAAAGGTGCGTTTTTTTAGGTGCGTGTTATCCCTCCAAACTCGTCTTTTTTTTCTTTTTTTCCGAATCTAGACGTTGAAATCACCCTGAAGGAGCATGCATCTTCGGTTAAACAATTATTTTTATATATAACTGAAGTTTGACGTCCCAAAACCCTCGTGCGATTATGAGACGCCATACTGATTGACATGTGGGGTTTAACGTCCCAAAACCACCATTTGATTATGAGAGACGCCGTAGTGGAGGGCTCCGGAAATTTCGACCACCTGGGGTATGAGATGCCATACTAGAAAGCTCTGGAAATTTAGTTCACCTGGAGTTCTTTGATTGATTGATTTGTGGGGTTTAACGTCCCAAAACCACCATATGATTATGAGAGACGCCGTAGAGGAGGGCTCCGGAAATTTCAACCACCTGGGGTTCTTTAACAATCACCTAAATCTAAAAACACGGGCTCACGGGCCTAAAGCATTTTCGCCGCCATCGAAATGTGGCAGCCGCAGACTCGATTCAACGCCGCAATTCGTTTAAACAAGCACAATTTTCATTGACTGATTGATATGTTGGGTTTAACGTCCCAAAACCACGATATGAATTTGGGAGACGCCGTAGTGGAGGGCTCCTGATATTTAGACCACCTGGGGTTCTTTAACGTGCGTCCAAATGTGAGCACACGGGCCGATAGCATTTCCGCCTCCATCAAAAATGCAGCGACCGCCGCCGGGATTCGATCCCGCAACCTGCGGGTCAGCAGCCGAGTACCTTAGCCACTGTATACCCCCGCTGTGGGGTAAAGCACAACGTTCAACGTTGCCACTCGTGCAAAGCAGGTCAGCAGGTCTGTTAAGCCGCACATGCTCCAGGGCACACCACATCAGAGCCCGCAACTGCCGCAAGGTGTCACCCTGATGACCATGATTTTGCTTTCCTTCATATGAGCTGTTTTGTGATGTTTTTTATCTCTTCTTTGATGCTATCGTTTTTTTTGTGCACCGCAGTGTTGAGATCGAGACACCAGGTGGGAAAGCGGCGGTACGTACGCACTTTGAACAGGCGAAGTCTCGGTTATGCGCCGAGAATACGGTGATACTTCAGACAAAATATTTCAGCATTACGGATAGGCGGCAGGTTGTTTAGGGTTCATAATTGTGATAGCGCAGTGCCAGTGACGAGTACACAATGAAAGAGAAGTACATAAGGCATGCGTTGTGCTCTCAAGTGAAGTTCTTTTTGTATTATTGAAAGTATTGCTTATAGGCACTTCTCTGTGCGCAATATAATATCAATACTGCAAGTGCTCTCTTTTTTCTGGTTACTATGGCATTAGTTATCTGGTGTCCAGTATAGTTATGACAAAATATTGGTAGTAACGGTACAAAAAAATGCGCCATTGTGCATGCATTTAGGAACATTACGTTTGAGCAGCTTCGTATTTTCTAATGACGCATGCGTAAGCTAGGTATACAAACTTCGATAAGATCCCCATTGATGTGTACAATGCACGTAAAAAAATTAGTACACTCCAGCAGAGCTGATGTAAGCTGATGACAAAGCAATCTACTCAGCGAGAATTGATTCTCATGTAAAAAAAAACAAACAAATGTAACAACATTGCTGAACATCAATTTCAGCCAACTTCGAAAAGCATAGCGAAAAAGCACGCGGCTTACAAGTCGAGATAAGCGCCGTCTAATGAGCACTTACGGTTTATTCAATGAATGATAAATTCTGAAGTCCTCTTCCCTTTAATTTTAGGCATATATGGTTCCATTTACTCCAGCAGCCTCTATACTTTCTTTAAATATCGAATCAAGATAAGTAAGGCGAAATAAAATCAGTGGCTCCCTAACGCATTCGATTAGGATGTTTCTCATCTCGGCGAATTGTATTGATTCCCCCCCCCCGCACCTCTTTTCACGCCATCAGAAATATTTCTGTACGTAACCTAGTTTTGTAATGCCACCTCTCCTAGAGGCATTGCGGGCTCTCTGGATCCCACCTGATTTTTCACCGTTTTTTTACCATTGGCCAAGTGATGACGCTACGATGACGTCATCAAGTTACTTCATTATGACGTCAGAAATGTTATAAATACCTGACGTCACAATGAAGTCGTATAATGACGCAATGTCGTTTTTTTTCATCAGTCGTACTGGAAAGAAAAGGAAAGGCTATGGGAGGTCAATCAGACAGTTTGCTACCCTGCACTGGGGGAAGGGACGAGGAATTAAAGGAAAGAAACAAAGAACAAGAAAGCTCCGCTGGGGTACGGGCGCCTGTTCATTGCACGCCTACAAGCGGTCCCTGGAACTCGGGTCACTTTGTTAGCCTGCAACGCATAGAGCCACGATCCGAGGATCTCCTCTTCGGGCGCTTTTTACAGTTTTGTGAGGCATTTAACAATTTATACTTAATAATAAAAACAGACCACTATTAACTAGAACGCGTATTGTTCCGTCACCGTCTCGCCATGCTTGCAGCCTGCCAAGACCCAACATCTCCAAGCGTATCGAGGTCTCGTTCGATGAGACGCAGCAGACAGAGAATCTGCCCTAACGGATCGTCTTGGTTCTCGACGTCTCCGCCAGCATGGACGTAAGCAACTGATGCTTTCAAAAATCCTATTGGTAGAACGCGGTGGTAATGACGGCTAAAGACACTCAAATTTACTGCAGCTTATGACACAGCCGCGTCTCTTTCGAAAAACTTTACGTTCGTGCTAGGGTAAATAAAGAAAAGCAGGTTGCCCCTTCTTGCAATTAATCATAACGTGATACCTAAATAGAATACGATGATGTAACAGAAGTTTCAGGTTTATTTAGCGTTAAAATACATTAAGTTGAAACCTCGGGCTACAGGCATACAGGTTCGCACTCTGCATTTCAAGAATTGGAGGAAGATTTCTAAATATACACGTACGAAGCACACTCGCATATTCGTCTTCCTCATGACGTGATTTCTGTAACTGAGTATGACGTATAGCTTCTGGACCTGGCCAAAATGACGTCGTTATCAAAAAACATTTTTCAACGAACAAGTCAGAGAGGCGTTCTCCAGCAATAACCTCTGACCGAACGTCAAACGTAGACCAAAAGCAACTTGTGTACAGACAGTAAGTGCTTCGCTGAAGTTTCTACGCCGATCGGAATTGTCACAACGGGCGTTAGGTAGATAAATAGCCTTATTAACGGCACAACAAGGTCATTGAATTCATCTTGGCGGTGGTTCGAAGGGCGGTGGGCAAAAACATGCCCCAGCCATTTCGGCCCAGTTAATCGCTTCTGCTTGAAGACGGTAGTCATTTGACGACAAGATTGACTCGCATACCTTGAGAGAGAAAGTTGGCAGTATTACTCTTGGCAGAGGCTTACCCTCAGAAACCCAAAGAATGTGATATATTGGGGGTCCTTTATGAAGCTGCAACGTCTGTAGTTGTATGTCTCCCAGGTAAATTTTAGATACGACGAGGGCTGGGAAAACAATTTGTTTGGATTTACCCCCCGCTCTCATAAAGGTCAGTATGCAGGGCCATATATTTTGCAGTTCTCTCTATAATCAGCTCTCATTTCGTAATACATGGTGATGCCTTCCTTTGGGAAGTTCATAAATAGGTAAAGGTCGACCTATCGTCGGGCTTCACAGTGGGCCACCTCATTCCCTGAATTCGCCACATGAGCGGGCACCCATACAAGACGTATCTTACTAGATGCGAAGCAGCTCTTTGACTCACGAGTGTAATGCCGTCGTACGTGCGTCCGTACGAACACGCCACAACGCGTTCCCCTCACCGCTGGTGTTGGGCGTTGACAAGAAAGTCAGCCGCAGCTGCGCGTTGACGTCACACTCTCCTCGCACGCTTTCCTCACAGGTGTGCGCTGACGTCACTCTCTCCCTCACCCGCAGCACGCTCGCCGCAGCGCCTCCAACTGCCGGCTCCTCCGCCCGCTCGCAACACATTTCTATCTCGCTTCACCCTCTCCAGAACCCGCAACAATCGACCGCATGCTTCCAGCTCGTTTATCTGCGATCAAACTTACAAAAAACCCCACCCGCCTCCGTTTTTTTTTGCATTTGAAACAAACGTTTACTTAAGTAAACACCACACCAAGTTTCGCTTCAAACCGTTCTTCCAGTGCCCACGTCGACGCTTGCTTAAACCACGTCAACGCCGTGCACACAGTGGCTGCTTCACCTCCCAACAGGGTTCGCTTCGGGGAGATGGTCAACAATTTTTTGCTTAATTGTTGTTTTCGATGATATCGGTAACGATCGGCCTAAAACAGTTTATTATGTAGTTCGCAAGCACCCTTTTAGAACCACTCAAGATGTAACTAGTAGTCTGAATTGTGGCGGCCAGCGCGACGGTGGCTTCCTCTGCCTTCAATGCAGAGGTTGTTTATACGGTGGTCACAGTAATAGGTTCCCCATTGCCGGTCACCTCGCATATAATATAACGGTCGCTCTCCTGTCGACAAGCGTGAACATACAGTACGTTTAGGTGATCTCGAAAGGTTTGTGCGAGTTTTTCTGGCTTTGCCTCTCATCTATCGTCATTTTTGATGCATTTCTGCCAGCATAGCGATAAATCTGTCCCAGCCAGTTCTTTTCGCACAATTTTCGGATATTCGGCTTGAAAAATGCTAAAACACTGGTGATGGCCATATATATATATATATATATATATATATATATATATATATATATATATATATATATATATATATATATATATATTGAAAAATGTTTTGCTCATAAAAGACCCGAACAAGTCAAAGAAGAACAGCATGAAAACACAGTTATACGACGGTAAACTAATGAGTTCAAGTAATGCGCGAATAAATCAACTGTCATAAATGCGCGCACTAGGTAACAGTTCTTTTTGTTGTTATATTTCACAGAAAAGGCAGTTTTAAATGGCACGCGGTGCTCGTGCGGGACTAGCTGAACAGACAATGTACAGCCAATGCATTCTGTATTCAATTACTTACGTGGGTGTGAACAGTAATGAAGAAAAGGCAGGTACATCCTTAACTTTCACAGATGCATTCTTAACTTGAGTGCTGGAGTTAGGTGTGGCCGATGAAAAAAAGGTACACGAAACACAGGAAGGAATAAATTCACCAAGTTTAAAGAAAGACTTTTTGCACATGCTCACCTGACCTGAAACAAGATTTCGTTTGATCTTGGTGGGTTTTAAACTTTCCTGTGCCTCGTTGAAACAAAACCTTGTTGCATGCTATCATTAAAATCTTTGACTAACAGGCTGACTGACTGACTGCTCATCGCTACGTCATTCGAACCTTGTGGCGCAACCATCATTCACATGAGCATCCGTAACCAAGGCCGAAAAGCACTACAGTTTGGCGATAAATACAGAGTATAGCTAAAGAGAATGCTCGGTACACCAACGAATATTTTATTGTTGTAAAGAACACAGCAGCTAAAGACTAAATGATTTGCTGGGGCGAATTTGTACCCGGAAAAGAAAACGGCAAATTTCAAAGCAAGTCAATGTGTAAACTGATAGCAGGCAGACAAGGGACGGCTGTCGAGTGATCTTATCAGTGAAATGCGTCGTCTTCCATAAATCAGTCATCAAACCTTCCAGCGTTATCGCTGGCGCTCCGGTAAAAAGCGCTCGAAAAAACTTGACTACTCGCGTCCTGCGCGTAATTTTGAAGCAATGATCTAGAACGATTGCGAACCTTCCCAAACATTGCGGCACCGTCATCGCTGAGCATTGCTAACAGTTTTAACGGGTGAAATCAGAATACATTAAACAAAGCAAGAAACGCGAGTGACAATATGATTATCGGGACACTAAAGAGCAAGAAGATTTCCGCGTATTAGTAAACTACAAACTGCGGCGCCACCCTGACAATCCCACACAAAGAAATTCCGAAGGCGTCTTGTAGCTTGCAGTCAATGAAAATGAAGTGCATTGTAATCGGTGGGTGCCATAAACTTTGCGAAGTTTCAGGAAATTTCGTTGAGCCGGTGACACGAAAATAGCAAAAATAAATTTGGTAACGTTTTACGTCACGCGTCGTGATCTTGGCGCAAAATTTGAAACTAATTTGAACCTTGAATTTCTCCGTTAATAATGAACTAATCGCTGTGAAACTTGTGGCGTCACAGTTCTCAGAGTGCAGTTTGTCAATCTAAACCAATTACTGTCCCTTCATGGTATAAATAAATAAATAAATAAATAAATAATAAGTAAATAAATAAATAAATAAATAATAAGTAAATGAATAAATAAATAAACCGTATTTCAACTCCATTCCTCTGACAGCAACAGCACAGTTTTTGCTCACCCGAAAGCAAAAAACCGCAATAAATACCGTGAAAACGCATCGTTCATTACTTTTTCGTTGAAAGCTACAACATATATACCAATTACATAAATTTTTATTTAAAATATATTTTTTACACTGAGCAATCTGTTCGGAACGACAAGTTAGCACTTTGCGGCTTCACCTATTGCGGCATTACACGAGATAACACCTGGGTCACTCAATAAGAAGCTTTAGAATAGCACACTGCAAGCCCTTGCGGTGCGGTCGCTGCCACTGCGCATGCGTCGTAACGCGAGCCGTCATTCTCGCTTGCAGTCCACTCGCAGAAAATCAAAAATAGTGCGGCACGTGCGGCCCGCAAAGCGCTGGTGTAGAGTCTATGGTGTACCCTCCATGCATTCGGGCTTACGGGAAGGGGCCTAAGTTATGAGATTTTTCCCTGGAGGGGGCACAACAAACACTATTCTAAAACTCATATGACACCCACAACGCCCACAATGCCTTGTAACGCTATTCTCAAACTCCGTATTATCGATGGCTGCCCCAGCTAAGACTACCACAGCTATCTGTTCTATTTACGTTGTGCTGACGCGTCGCCTGATATGATTATCTTGTGGCCATTGCTAGTATCTGCCTTTTAGTCCAAGCGATTGCGTAGTGAAGTTCATATATAGATTGTATTCTCAATTAAACGGGGACATCTATACTGCCGTACAGGAAATTCATCCTCTAAAACCCTCTAATTAATGCCCGGTCACAACTATTACAATGTCCAATGCTGCACTAATATCACACAAAGGATGGTTACATGGAATATTTTTTTATTTAAAATTGATGAAGTAGGAGAGGTTGGTGTCACTATAGTGCAGGCGGCTACTCTTCACTTAGCACACAAAATATGTTGTCAAAAATATTGATACAAAACAGCCGCTAAACACGGCTGCATGAAAGAGGAGGACGAAGTGGGTTTTCCGTTGGATGCTGGTCTGACGCCATCTTGCTCGTCGGGTTCTCTGCGCTATAAATAGCTCATTAAACAAGGTACTCGTAACATTATTGGTGGAGGTGCGGGGATCTTTTCAAAGAAAAGATACGTGACCTGTTTGGCGATTCATCTGGTCGTCAGCTCGCTGCGAAGAAGACTCTTGCCACACGGGCCCAGTCTTCTACCGAATCGTACGTCTCTTACATTCTTGACGTCTTGGCCCTTTGTTCCAAGGCCGACCAGTCCATGTCGGAAGACGAAAAGGTTAACCACGTCTTGAAAGGCATTGCTGACGATGCTTTCAACCTGCTGGTTTTTAACAACGTCTCGAGCATCGACACAATCCTTAAAGAATGCCGACGTCTCGAACAAGCTAAAGCCCGCCGCGTAGCCCAAAGCATCGTGCGCCTTCCGAACACAGCGCCCACTTCTTCCTGTGACGACGCCTTCCACCAGGCACCTCGATGTGACAACCTTACACGCATCATTCGTCGAGAGGTCGAGGCAGCACAACCGGTAGCCACGCCATTACCGACGCCTGCGCCTTCCCCGACCACGATCTCTTTAATACAAGCGGTCGTTCGTCAAGAGCTATCGAATGTCGGCCTACATCCTGTTCCTACCGTATACTCTGCTGAGCCTTCTTATCGTACCCCTTCTGCACCTCGCATACAACGCAATCCGTCCGATTGGCGTACTCTTGATGACAGGCCCATATGTTTTAACTGTCGACGCGTTGGTCATATCGCTCGTCAATGCCGCAGCCACTGGGCTCCACCGTCCCATTATGCACCTCAGTATCACACCACTTCTGCTCGCCAGGCATCCCCACCACTTTCTCCATCAACGCCGACCACATTTTCCGCTCCTACAGCACCTCTGAGCAGACCTCGGTACGACCGGTCACCGTCCCCTGCTCGTCGTCAGACCCGGTCGCCCCCACAACGCCGTGCTGCCTCCCCGATCTATTCGCAGCATCTCCGACCGGAAAACTAGGCCGTGCAGCTTTTGGAGGTGGAGCTGCGTTGACGACCTTCGTGAGAAATCCTCGATTAACATTAACAACGAACCGGAACCTTTTGGACGTTACTGTCGACAATATTCGTGTCAGTGCATTGATAGATACTGGCGCACATGTGTCCATTATGAGTGCTACCCTTCGCCGCCGACTTAGAAAAGTTGTCACGCCCGCCCCCAACCGAGCTGTACGAGTCGCCGATGGAGGAACTGCCCCAATTCTTGGCATGTGCTCTGCGCGAGTGTCTATTTGGGAGAGAAGCACTGTCATTCTTTTCGTCGTTATCGAACATTGCCCTCATGAACTCATACTCGGTATGGATTTTCTAGCCACGCACTCTGCCCTCATAGACTGTTCAGCTGGCTCTCTCCATCTCGATTTACTCCTCTTTTCCGACCCGACCAGCCCACCGCATCCAGCCTCTGCTGCATTGATTTCACGCACCTCCCTCCTAACTCTGTCACACATGTCGACTTATCCTCCACGCCGCCAGTACCTGATGGTAATTACATGGTGGCCCCGATTCCTGCAGTGATGCTTACGCATGGGGTTGCTGTGCCGCATGTGATTCTGACGATTAAGAGAAACCGCACCTTCCTTCCACTGGTCAACTTTTCACTCACCACCCAAGTTCTGCCACAGGGTATCTCCCTGGCCAAAATTACTGCTCTCCAAGATGACCATGTTGAGCCCTTCAGAGTTGACGATTGCTGCAGCTCAGTCAGTGGTTCCACTTCATCACGTTCTTTGGGCGCCGACATCGAGCGAATGGTGTCATCGGACTTCACGTCTGAGCAAGCTGCAGCGCTTTGCCACGTTCTTGAGGGCTATCGTAGCATTTTCGACTTTGCCAGCAACTCTTTGGGCCAAACGACCATTGTCACCCATCGCATAAATACTGGCCATGCAACCCCCATTCACCGACGCCCTACCGTGTGTCGGTGTCGGAGCGTGCAATATTACAACATGAAGTCGGCAAAATGCTTGCGAAAAACATTATGGAGCCTTCATGCAGCCCCTGGGCTTCTCCAGTCATCCTTGTTAAAAAGAAAGATGGAACATGGCGCTTTTGTGTCGATTACCGTCACCTTAACAAAATTATCAAAAAAGACGTTTATCCTTTACCTCTCATCGACGACGCCCTCGACTGCCTGTACGGTGCCACTTATTTTTCAACTATTGACCTTCGATCAGGGTACTGGCAGATAGCCGTCGACGAGATGGACCGCGAGAAGACCGCATTCATCACTCCTGATGGTCTTTATCAGTTTAAGGTGATGCCCTTTGGACTCTGCAATGCACCAGCCACATTTAAAAGAATGATAGACTCATTGCTCCAAGGGCTGAAATGGTCCACCTGCTTGTGTTACCTTGACGATGTTGTTGTCTTTTCGCCCACATTCGACTCGCATCTTGATCGTTTGTCAGCTATTCTGGACGTTTTTCGTCGAGCCGGACTCCAGCTTACCGCCTCCAAGTGTCGCTTCACTCGTCGTCAAACTTCCGTGCTCGGTCACCTTGTCGATGCTCAAGGCGTGCGTCCAGACCCACGGAAAATTCGCGCAGTCACGAACTTTCCCGTTCCGAAGACCACAAAGGATGTCCGCAGTTTTGTGGGGTTGTGCTCATATTTCAGACGCTTTGTTAAGGACTTTGCGACCATTGCACGCCCACTCACAGACCTCTTGAAGAAAGACGCCTCGTTTACCGGGGGCCATGACCAAGCGTCATCGTTTTCGCAACTTACGACATTGCTTACAACGCCACCAATCTTGGCTCACTTTGATCCATTAGCCCCAACCGAGGTTCACACGGACGCCAGTGGACACGGCATAGGAGCAGTGCTATTGCAGCGACAATGCGGACACGACCGTGTTATAGCCTACGCAAGTCGACTGCTATCTCCAGCCGAGCGCAACTATTCCATCACGGAGCGCCAGTGCCTCGCCCTTGTATGGGCAGTCGCCAAGTTTCGCCCATACCTGTACGGGCGCTCATTCCGTGTTGTCACGGATCATCACGCGCTCTGCTGGCTAGCCTCCCTGAAGTACCCCACGGGACGTCTCGCTCGTTGGGCTCTACGCCTTCAAGAGTACACGTTCTCTGTAATATACAAAACAGGGCGATTACATCAGGATGCGGATTGTTTATCCCGCTACCCTGTTGACGAAGCAACCGATACTGACGCTATCACGGACGTTTTTTCCGTGTCGCAACTGTTAAACATTGGCGAAGAGCAACGTCGGGATGCTTCTATACGAGCCATCATTGACAAACTGGAGTCAACGCCTCGCGACCCGTCCCTACGAATGTTTTTGGTGAAAGACGGGATCCTATATCGCCGC
The DNA here is from genome assembly GCF_013339725.1 of Rhipicephalus microplus. Classification (NCBI taxonomy): domain Eukaryota; kingdom Metazoa; phylum Arthropoda; class Arachnida; order Ixodida; family Ixodidae; genus Rhipicephalus; species Rhipicephalus microplus. The sequence goes on along the minus strand of NW_023612693.1, from coordinate 47,450 downwards.
AACCTTGATTCCTTCGGATCAGACTTTCTTCCTGTCATCCCAGCGCACCTGCGTTCCACTGTCCTGCATCAACTTCATGACGGTCCCATGACGGGCCATTTGGGCGTTTCTCGCACATACGATCGGGTACGACGTCGGTTTTTTTGGCCTGGACTTGCCCGCTCTGTTCGACGCTATGTCGCCGCTTGTGAGCCCTGTCAGCGTCGCAAAACGCCGTCTGCCCTCCCAGCCGGCTACCTTCAGCCGATCGGACGTTCCCAACGAGCCTTTCTTTCGAGTTGGTCTCGACCTGTTGGGCCATTTTCCACTCTCCACAGCCGGAAATAAATGGATTGCTGTTGCCACGAACTACGCGACGCGGTACGCAATCACACGAGCACTCCCGACCAGCTGCGCTACCGACGTTGCGGACTTTCTGCTGTACGACATAATATTAGTGCACGGTGCTCCCCGTCAACTTCTCACCGACCGTGGCCGCACGTTCTTATCAGCTGTCGTTCATGAAATCCTGAGGTCTTGCCATACCAAGCACAAATTTACTACTTCGTACCATCCCCAGTCAAATGGCCTCACGGAGCGCCTTAACAGGACCCTAACCGATATGTTTGCCAAATACGTTGCGCCAGACCACCATGATTGGGACAATCATTTGCCGTATGTGACGTTTGCCTACAACTCATCTCGTCACAACACTGCCGGATATTCGCCCTTCTATCTACTATATGGCCGGGACCCAACTCTACCTTTAGACACGTTACTACCTGCGGCCACTGAATATGCTGGTGAAGCCATTGCCCGCGCCGACCACGCGCGCCAAGTCGCCCGTAACCGTCTACAGGCTTCACAGGCGCGCCAACAACAGCTCTACAATTCTCACCATAGGAACGTGCACTTTTCTCCGGGTTCTCTCGTGCTCCTTTGGTCACCTACTCGGCGTGTGGGACTGTCGGAAAAACTGTTGTCGCCCTACACTGGACCATTCCGTATCGTTCGCCAAGTGACAGACGTCACGTACGAGATTGTTCCGACCGATCCAACAAAGACATCGTCAGCTCCGAGCGACACCGTTCACGTGGCTCGACTAAAGCCCTATTGCCCCCCTTCGACATCATCTGCGTAAATTTAGCACCGGAACGGTGCTTCTACCGCCGGGGGTTATGATATAAAACAGCCGCTAAACACGGCTGCATGAAAGAAGAGGACGAAGTAGGTTTTTCCGTTGGATGCTGGTCTGACGCCATCTTGCTCGTCGGGCTCTCTGCGCTGTAAATAGCTCATTAAACAAGTTACTCGTAACAATATTAAGGGCACAAAATGCAGGACAGTACAGCATACGACATGAAAGTACATCATTCTCCTCTGCATATATATGTTCAAAATTACGTGAACAGTCACATGCTTGTAAGTTTGTATCAGTCAAGTTATCCCTCAAGTTTAATGCGGGGAAACAAAACCAGCGCAGTACACAAGTATCATTTACAAATGGTAGGTTTGGTTATCTACTGTAAGAAATGTAAGAATGTACACAGTACACAGTGCACAGAATGTGGACAGGTGTTAAACTGCTTGCGATGTGTAGAGCTTCATGAGAGGGAAAAGTGAAGAAAAAAGCGCGGAGCTGTTATTGTCTTTCAACACGAAGGCACCGACACGGCTCCAAGCGGGGGAGGGGAGGAGTGAAAGAAAGAGGAGGAAGGAATGAGACAAGGAAGGGCGCATACTTACGATTTCTAAAGTGATCATCATCATCATCATCGTCACCACCATCATCATCATCAGCCTGACTACTTCCACTGCAGGACAAAGGCCTCTCCCATGTTCCGCCAGTTAACCCGGTCCTGTGCTTGCTGCTGTCAATTTATACCCGCAAACTTCTTAATCTCATTTGTCTACCTAACCTTCTGTCTCTCCCTAACTCGCTTGACTTCTCTGGGAATCCAGTTAGTTACCCTTAATGACCAGCGGTTATCCTGTCTACGCGCTACATGCCCGGCCCATGTCCATTTTCTCTTCAGTGATTTCAATTACGATATCCTTAACCCCCGTTTGTTCCCTAATCCACTCTGCTCTCTTCTTGTCTCTTAAGTTTACACCTACCATTTTTCTTTCCATTGCTCGCTGCGTCGTCCTCAATTAAAGCTGAACCCTCTTTGTAAGTCTCCAGGTTTCTCCTCCGTCCTGTAATATTTTGAGAGTGCTTGCCAAATGTGCTCCACCCCATTCTTATTCTTCTATAGTTACTTCAATCTCGTGGTTCGGCTCCGTGGTTATTACCTGCCCTAAGTAGACATTATCATTTACAACTTGAAGTGCACTATTACCTATCTCGAAGCGCTGCTCTCTTCCGAGGTTGTTGCATATTACTTTCGTTTTCTGCCGATTAATATTAAGACCCACCTTTCTGCTCTCCTTGTCTACCTCTGTAATCATGAGTTGCAATTCGTCCCCTGAGTTACTCAGCAATTAAATATCATCGCCGAAGCGCAGGTTACTAAGGTACTCTCTATTAACTCTTATTCCTAACTGTTCCCATTCTAGGGTGCTGAAAACCTCCTGTAAGCACGCGGCAAATAGCATTGGGGAGATTGTGTCCCCCTGCCTTACACCCTTCTTGATTGGTATTCTGTTGCTTTCTTTATGAAACACTATGGTAGCAGTTGACCCCCTGTAAATTTCTTCCAGACTGTTTATATATACTTCATCTACGCCATGATTCCGCAGTGTCTGCATGACGGCTGATATTTCCACTGAATCAAACGCCTTCTCGTAATCTATGAAAGCTTTGTATATTGGTTGGCTATATTCTGAGCATTTCTCCATTACCTGCAGATTGATAGTATGAATGTGGTCGATTGCTGAGTAGCCTGTTCGAAATCCTGCTTGTTCCTTTGGTTGATTGAATTCTAATGTTTTCATTAGATAGATATGTGGGGTTTGACGTCCCAAAACCACCATATGATTATGAGAGACGCCGTAGTGGAGGGCTCCAAAAATTTCGACCACCTGGGGTTCTTTAACGTGCACTCAAATTTGAGCATACGGGCCTACAACATTTCCGCCTCTATCGGAAATGGCGTTGGCCTCTCCAAATGGCCAACGCCAGTCCGCAACCGGCGCCCCAAGGCCCCCCCGCCAACACAGCCTTCACAGGTAACCATCTTTCAACCATTGGTTCCCGATCACTTTAGTGGCGGTGCCCATGAAGACGTGGATGACTGGCTTGAGCATTATGAGCATGTCGCCAAAATTAATCTGTGGCCTGAACAAGAAAAGCTCTCACGCGTCTGTTTCTACCTTGACAGCGGTGCGAAAATTTAGTATGAGAACAAAGAAGCCAGTCTGTTAACTTGGGGCGACTTCCGACAACAGCTTGTCGATGCGTTCGCCAATGTCGATCGGCGCGACCGTGCGCAGCAGCCCTTGGAGCTACGTGTTCAAAAACCAAATGAAAGCGTTACTATGTTCGCTGAAAATATGACTCGTCTTTTTCGTCGAGCTGACCCCAACATGAGTTAAGATAGGAAGTTGAGCTACCTCATGCGCGGCGTTAAGGAGCAACTTTTCGCCGGGCTACTGCGCCACCCTCCAAGTACCGTAGTTGACTTTATCAAGGAGGCTACGGCGATTGAGCAGGGTTTATCAACGATGAAGGCAGTATCATCGAATGTTTAGCAGCGCCCCAATCATTGTTGCCACCATACCTGAGGATAAAAGCTCCCTGCGAGACCTCATTAGGGAGATAGTTCGCGGAGAACTGCAAAAGTTCCAGAATCCAGTTGCTCAAACCCCCGTTGCGTCCATCGCTGAACTGGTGCGCGACGAAATCCGCAACGCATTTTCTACCGCTGTTCCTGGTGACGACCACCGTCCCCATGAGCTATGCCGATGCTCTCCGACGTTCACCATCAGGTACATCGCCGCCATATCACCCAGTGCCGACGGGCCCTTGGTCACCGACGCAAGAGCAGACCCTGAGCCGACCGCCAAGCCAACCGACGTACCACCACGCGTCCACAGCAGCACCATGGACATCGTCGAGAGAAGGGAGGCTCAGACGTCCACCGCTCCGAAGAACAGACGCATGGCGCACAATCGATCGACGTCCACTACGGAGGTGCAGGTCATATTGCCCGTCATTACTGGAACTGCAATGATTCGTTCCGCCCTCTTCAAACATGGTCTGACGATCGACGTGCGAACGGAGAATACATACCACGCCGAGAGGACGCCTCTTTCCATGGAGCCCGTTCTCACTTTTACGATACTGTACTTCTGACGAGGAGGCAATACCTACCCGCCAGCCAGGTTTGGGACGTCAATCCCGCTCTCCATCTCCCACTCATTCACCTTCGTCACACCGACGTACCTCCGCGGGCCTTAACGCAAGTAGGTCACCCAGCCCGCGCCGGGGAAACTGAGGGCGGCGAACTCTGGGGCTAAGGTTGCAGGCCATGAAGATGACGACGAAAGGCCCCCATTACTCGATGCTGTAAATTCAACAAGACGTGAGAGCAACGACAATTGTGACCGCCTACCTGAGTGTTTTTTTTTTGACGGCCAGAAAGTAACAGCACTAGTCGACACCGGTGCCGACTTTTCTATTATCAGTCAGGACCTCGCGATCCGCCTCAAGAAAGTGAAGACGCCGTGGACAGGCCCTCAAATAAGGACGGCAGGTGGTCAGTTATTTATGCCCTCTGGAAGATGCACAACGAGAATTGACATGGGAGGTTCTTCTTTAGTTGCGTCGTTCGTCGTTCTCGCCACATGATGCAAGGATCTAATTATTGGTATAGACTTCTTACGAGAGTACGGCACCATCATCAATATCTCAGACAGTTCGATTACATTCCGCAACAGTTTGGGCGCACCTGATTGTACATAGGCGTGACCAAACCAATTGCGTCTAACTGATGACGATGTGATTCTCCCTCCTCGGTCATGCACGCTTGATTCTGTGGCAGCCGCGGCCCAGTTTGACGGCGAAGTAGTAGCAGACCGAATAACCTCGCTCCTCCTCACACAGGCATTTCCGTCGCAAGAGGTATTGTCAGTGTCGCCGCTGGACGCACGGACTTGCTTCTGACAAATTTTAGTGATGAGCGCCAGCACCTTCCAAAAGGCATGGCCGTCGCCTACTTCGACGATATCACAGACGCAGAAGTCTGCTTGGCAGTAGTCGACGAGGCGCCAAAACTTGATTCAACACCAGTTCTCGACGTTAGCACTAATTTGCCTAAGAACGAGCGAAAGAGGCTTCTTGAGCTACTGGCCGAATCCAAAGACTGCTTTTCGACAACAACAAGAGTTGGCCGCACGCCTCTAACCAAGCATCGGATAATTACCGAGGACATGGCGAGACCAAAACCTCTATCGCGTGGCTGCAAAAGAACGCGTAGTGATACAAGAGCAAGTCGACAAAATGCTAGAAGATGACATCATTCAGCCCACAAAAAGCACCTAGTCGTCACCAGTAGTCCTCGTTAAAAAAAGACGGCAGCCTGTACTTCTGTGTAGAACCGAAACTTCAATCAGGTTGCAAAGAGAGAAGTGTATCCACTTCCTCGTATAGATGACTCTCTCGACCGACTTCGACATGCTCGTTACTTTTCATCGATGGACTTGAGGAGTGGGTATTGGCAAATCGAGGTAGACCCAAGAGACCGCGAAAAGACTGCTTTTGTGACACAAGATGGCTTACACGAATTTAAAGTCTTGCCCTTTGCTTTATGCTCAGCGCCTGCTACCTTTAAAGAATTATGGATACCGTACTTTCTGAGTTGAAGTGGAAAACCTGCTTGATCTACCTTGATGATGTCGTAGTTTTCGCCGCAACATTTGATCAGCACCTTAAAATACTTGAGGCAGTTTTACAAGCCATACGGTCTGCGGGCTTGACGTTGAAGCCTGAAAAGTGCCACTTTTGCAAAGAAGACCTCGAATTTCTTGGCCACGTTGTCAGTCACGCAGGCGTTCGTCCTGATCCTGAAAAGATCGCAGCAGTTGCACAATTCCCGGAGCCGACTAATAAGAAGGCTGTCCGACGATTCCTTGGAATATCTGCGTATTATAGGCGATTCATCGCACACTTCGCACGCATCGCATCACTGTCAACCCGCCTCACGAGAAAAGACGTTGCTTTCCAATGGAGCAACGAAGAGGAAGCTGCTTTTAAGAACCTCCACCAGCGACTACAGACGCCTCCAGTGCTTGCCCACTTTGATGAGAAAGCCCCAACGATGCTACACACTGATGCCAGCAATATTGGTTTGGGAGCTGTGCTTGTGCAGCTGCAAGATGGCACTGAAAGAGTAATCGCCTATGTAAGCCGAACACTAACACGCACCTAGACTAATTACTCAACGACTGAGAAGGAATGCCTCGCCGTGGTATGGGCGGTCATGAAATTTCGCCCGTACTTATACGGCCGCCCTTTCAAAGTCATCAGCGACCACCATTCACTGTGTCGGTTGACAAATTCTAAAGATCCTACCGGGAGATTAGCGCGTTGGGGGCTCAGGCTGCAGGAGTACGACATGACTGTCGTACACAAGTCAGGGAACCGCCACATGGACGCCGACTGTCTATCCCGCTCACTCATTGATCGGCAACTCTATCAGAGGAGGAGGAAACAGCATTTCTCGGTGTGCTTGACTCGACCGCTATTGCACAGCAACAGCGTGGCGACCCTGAGTTACTTGCCCTAATTATTTACCTGGAGGGAAGATCTCACAAGGCACCAACTGTTTTCATAAGAGCGCTGTCATCATTTTGCTTACGGGGCGGAGTACCATACAAAAGAAACTTCTCTTCGACAGGATCTGCGTATTTGCTCGTTATCCCAGCAGCCCTTCGCTTCGAAGTACTCGAAGCATGCCATAACGAGGTGACTTCAGGCCACTTAGGTTACACAAGAACGTTGGCCACAGTACGGCAGCGCTACTTCTGGCCAAGACTGACCCTAGCCGTAAAACACCATGTTCGTACTTGCCTCGACTGCCAGCGACGGAAGTCACCGCCGACTAAACCAGCTGGCCTCCTGCAGCCCTGTGAAGGTCCCAAGAACACTATTCGACCAGAGTGGCATAGATTTTTGGGCCCACTTCCTACTTCTACTGATGGGAACCGCTGAGTTATTAACGCGACTGATTACCTTACCCGTTATGCTGAAACAAGGGCTATCCAGAGAGGTACAGCAGCGGAGGTGGCACGATTGTTCATCGAGAACGTTGTCCTGCGGCATGGTGTACCAAGCGTCGTTATCACAGACAGAGGAACCGCATTTATGGGAGCTCTTTTGGAACAAGTCCTTCTGCTGAGTGGAACAACCCATCGTAAGACCACCGCCTACCACCCGCAAACGAACGGGCTTACAGAGCGTCTGAACAAAACAATTGAAGACATGCTTTCAATGTACGTAGACGTCGAACACAAAAATCGGGACGAAATCTTGCCATATATCACGTTTGCATACAACACTGCCAAGCAAGAAACAACCTGGATGGCCCCGTTCAGCCTAATTCACGGAAGAGAAGTACGAACCATGTTAGATGCGATGCTAGCGCACGAATGCCACGACATCGAACCGGACGCCGAGATGTTTACAGAACGAGCGGAAGAAGCAAGGCAACTAGCACGCCTGCGAATCCGGCAACAACAAGAGTATGACGCTAGCCGCTACAATTCTCGACGCAGAACAGTCATTTACCAGACCGGCGACAGAGTATGGGTTTGGACGCCCTTACGGAAACGAGGACTCTCTGACAAGCTGCTAAGTAGATACTTTGGGCCATATCTAGTACTGCGACGACTGAGTGATGTTACTTAAGAGGTCGTCCCCGACAGTTCATGTAGTACGAGGCTTCGCCAGCACCGTCCTGAACTAGTTCACGTTGTGCGCATGAAGCCTTATGAAAAGTAGTGACTGCGTAAGACACTTCTTAAAGAACAGACAAAAAAAACTGCACTACTGGTTTAGCATCGGGGCGATGCTCATTAAAAGGGGGGCAAATGACGCGTGTGTACTGGTGGACCAAAACGACGATAAGAAGATTTGGTGGACACCAGGTAGTGTAGCTCTGGCTGATCGAACATAAAAAAGATGATCTTGCTGTTCGGCTGCTGAAAGTCGCTGTGTCAACGCTTATCTGCCTTTGGTTCTGGTTCGCACTGTACCGCGACAATAATCTTCTGGTACTTTCGCAGCCACGAGCTTTATGACTCGAATGTTTATTGCCACATGCAGATATGCCGACGCGTCTAACCAGAGATCATATTATTTACGGCCGACGCTTTGTCCGTTGCTGCCACTGCACAGCGTGCATTGGTTGTATTTTGACTTTTCGTTTGCCGGGCACGTGTGCGTCCAAACGAAAAGTTTTGTCTTAACCTGTAGACTTCTGTGCTCTTCAACGCTGTGAACATGTGACAATATATTGTGCAAGTTATGTCTCTGAAATACGAAAATTTTGCCGCTCTTCATGCTATTATCAATACTTATTAGTTAGTTTTGTTTTAAATTGCACAATCATTTGCTGATGGCTAGTTTTGTTTTAAATTGCACAATCATTGGCTGATGGCTTCATTAACAAGAAGGTTTCAACTGACACATGGTGAAAGAGCCGTGGGAAAAGAAAGCGTTGATTTCGGCTGTATACACTTCAGTGCCTGGTAATAATGAAAGAAAACCATAACTTGAAATCAACACAGAAAAACACTGCGCTTATCAATAATTGTGAAAATGAAGTTCTCAAATTTCGCAGTTTAAAATGCGCGTGATGCGAACACAGTTTATTGCGGTAAATTGTACGCATACTCAAGGTAAAGAACCTATAATGAATAGAGGAGACTTGCGAAAAAGAGAAGCGAGAGACAGGGCGATATCGCGACGCACAAGTCGTTTTGATACGTCCAAACTCCTTTTTTTTCAATTTTGAATTTCATGTTCAAACAACTTCGCGACTGTTTGACATCGTTCCTTTAAGGTTGCGCGCAAGACTCGGAGTCTATTTCATACGAGAGCCTACGTGGCCACCAGTGATAATGCCGGGATGCTCTATAATTCATGTGTAAAAACCCGACACGCTTGACCAAGTGACAGATAACTCGACAGCCAAAGGCTGTTGTCACCGCTAATCATTCAAAACACGTATCACTGTGTTTTAAGCGTCCGTTTCACAAGCCCAAGTTCGCCCGCATAATGAGTTTCGTCTTCCTTCGGCAACGTCACGACCAGGCGACAGTCACGGTGAATGGTTTGAATCTGTAGTCATGAATTTGTATCATCAGAGCAACACAGCTGACGTGTAGGACAGGGATGATAGTGTGGGGCTAGTACTATCACAGAAGTTGCCGACTTGTTCGGTAAAGCTATGTCAAAAACTTCTGTAATTCTCGCCAGTGCGCCCCTCCGGGGAAGGAAGGACGTTTTTGTATTTGGAACAGACTTCCGGGCACTGCTTTGAATAATTGAATCGTGTGTGCTGCGTCGCATGTAGTAACTCAGAAGTGCAACAACAACCTTTCTGTAATTCTCCTTTCACATCTCTTCAGTTCCATCATGTGCTGTTATTTTATTAACATTCCGCGTTGTGTTTACTTGTAGTTGCTGTGTAGCGTTCTTTTAGAAAATAGTTTGTTTTGTAGATGTTCTTTTCATCGTGCGTATCATTGTCTTTCCTCATCACTTTTGTAAGCTCTTGCCTTGTCTTCGATTTAATTAAAAGCACGTTTGCTTATATCCAAATGTCCGTGTCAGCTCTATGAGTAGGTCAGTCAGACCCAAATATCACCACACATGCAACCCCGCACGGGTCTACTGATCTGCAAAAAATTTTGAAATGTACCACTTGGAAGCTTTTCAGGCGTCGCAGGCCGAAACGTAAAGTGGAAGCCTGTGAGTCTGCCGCACGCTGATGTTAGATCGGCGAGGCCTCACAAGAAGTGTGTAACAAGCCCCAACTAAAGTGTGGAGTGATCGGTGACAAGTTTGGGTGCGTTGGGTAATGATGAGTTGTTTTGTTGTTTCCCGTCATGCACACTGCTAGCATTGCTGCTGAGAAATCTGCAGATAGTTGATCTGTTATTGTTGCACTCAGTAGTTAAGATAGAATATGAACATTAAAAAGTTTAACCTTCATGTTAGAGATCGTAAGTTCGACAGCACTTGCACAGGTTACGCGCCTTGTTCGGCATGCTGCCCCGCCGTGGTGGTCTAGTGGCTAAGGTACTCGGCTGCTGACCCGCAGGTCGTGGGTTTGAATCCCGGCTGCGGCGGCTGCATTTCCGATGGAGGCGGAAATGTTGTAGGCCCGTGTGCTCAGATTTCGGTGCACGTTAAAGAACCCCAGGTGGTCGAAATTTCCGGAGCCCTCCACTACGGCGTCTCTCATAATCATATGGTGGTTTTGGGACGTTAAACCACACAAATCAATCACTCAATCATTTGTTCGGCATGTAGTACACAAAACGCAATTATCTCGTCTTCGGATTTGACTGCATCATATCAACTTGCATGTCTTGGCAATTAAAGGAGTGAAACTAACTTTGTTGTGCAGAGAATGTTCCACTCTGATAATTCAGGTGGTGGTGCCCTTCTAGTGGCGTGCACATTCCGAATTTATTCGAAACATACTTTGAGATACTTTTTTATAATGCAGCATAACTGCACTTGTACAGCTCGGTCCAGGCTCAGCGCCACGCAGCGCAACAGGTGAAAGCTAAGCGCATGCCAAACCGACGCAGAGGTGGTGCATGTTTCGGGTCATCTGCTACTGAAACGCCGCTAGCATCTATGAAGGTCCGACCACATACCCGCTGCAGCGCGTCAACGCGCGTCTTGTGACACGACGCTACACCCTCTCCCTATAGGGCAAAGATATTGCACGAAGCAGTGCGCCCTCTCTCTTCGTAGGAAGAGGATGCAGTCTTGCGTCGTAAACACGTGCGTTATCTCGCTGCAACGGGTATGTGTGGTCAAGCCTTAACTCGCGTGCGGCACCGCTGTCGAAGCTCTGCCGTCAATCGGCCGTCAAGAGTCGGGCATTCGGGCGGTGACAGCGTAGCAGTACTGCCATGCGCGAGCAATTGGAAGGAGTGGGCCCCGTAATTTACGCCGCTGCCGCATTGTACAGTTTGTGATCTTGGTGATGTTTCATTGTGTACGGCTCCGTTTCACTCAGTTCGGCCCTTACTGGTTACGTTGTGATGCTTGCAAAGTTCTGCGTAGCCGTCCGTGAGCACCACCGTGAAGTGTGCGAGATACGATTGGAGGTCGCTGGGAGAGTGGCACTGCGCGAGCACTTGGACGCACGACAGCAACTCCACGTAAAACCTGTAACAGCAGCGGGAGCAACGCAGCGAAGGAACATTGAAAAAAAAAGAAGTGGCAGAAGAAGGTCACCAGTAAATGTCATAATTTATAGATGGTGTGTACCGTTAATATAAGTTCCTACAATATTTACTACAAGAATAACTATACGGCACTGCGACCATTCATGCATCGCGTGAAATATAAGTAGTGCACGGTTTCGCCCAGTCTTCGTGCTTGAAGCTTCCGAGGCGCTAGTGGTGACCTTAGGAGTCCCAGTGGTCGTATGCTGTCGTATACTGCCGTCGTGGTTGGGCGTCATGCAGGCAAAACCACGAACGGCATTGTCCTCCACAGCGTATTGAGCACGTGCTAGCGCCAAAGAGTAATATTTTTCCTCTCGTTTCTCGAGGGCCTTGATGAGACTAAGTGAACAGCACCCTAGGGGCCTGGCTTTTCGTATGCTGTGGTCGTTTGGCGTAAAGCATCAAAGGACGTACCAAAATAGAGATACTAAAAAGGAAGCAAACTAGAAACACAAAAGTGAGAGAAATAAAGGCTAGTTGTAGCAATAAAAAAAGATACAGCAAGAAAAATTAATAACCAGGCAGAAATATATATTAGGACAGAAAAATACAGAGAAGGAAATAAAGAAAAACTGAAAAGAAACGCAGAAGGCTGCTCAACGCAGTACTTCTTTCAAGCTTGGCACCACTAGTACAATGCTGCCTTATTTTTGTATGTCTTTTGTTGCTTTTGTTTAGGGTAAAAGAATAGTTGGTCATGAACCTAGTTTGCTGATTTGAATGGACCAGTCTGTAAGGATGAATTGCAAAGCTGAACTTTTATGGAACCTCGTCTAGGGACAAAGCGGCTGCAAGCCATAAGAGCGAAGCGGAGTCTTCACGACAAAGCTTAGGCAAGTCCGTATACTGCCATAAGATCGAAGCGGAGTCTTCACGACAAAGCTTAGGCAAGTCCGTGTACTACCCATGGCATTCCAATGCACGCTGAATTACAATGCGTTGGTGCGCCCATGGACATGAGTGCCAGATTACCCTCTAGATTGCTGTTATGGAACTTTGTGGTACAAGCTACAGGGCACGGAGAAGGTGCATAAACATCTTGGTGGCGCTTGCCGTCACAGCGATTCAAAGACGACGCCCCCTCACGTAGATTCATTCGTCTATCGATTCGCAACAGCGCTACATGTCAGCGCATGCAACTGTGTTCCATCAAATAATAGAATGAATGAACGCGTTCTGCTGAAATGGCATGTAACTGCGGAGTGTCACAGCCAAGATTTTATTCTAGCGCTGCTCCGAACCATATATGACCGTTCATTAGCTCTCGTGCGTCTGCGTGTATGTAGATACACATAGAAGAAGCTGAAAAGGTCAAGCTTGGAAAAAAAGTTTATAGTACTGTTCCTCTACCCCTGTGTGTCTGATAGGAGGTACATCCACGTATGCAGGTTTACACTTTGTTGATTGGTGTTGATCGGCTGATGATGATGATCAATTATTCCGCAAATGATTTGCAACGGGCTGGCCTTTTAAAACACGTGCCTGTTGCGCAGTTGGTGTGATTAGACAGTTCCGCCGCGTGATAATACATCAATTAACCAAACTCCTTGCATTACATGACACCTGCATATATAGAGCTAAATATTACGAAGCAATGAGACCACAGGGGTAAAACGACAGGGACGAATAAGGATGAATAGACGTGCGCTTCCGGGCGTCTTCCTCTATCCCTAGCTGGATTTTCAGAGCTAGCTATAGAATCACTGATTGCATTAAATTAACCAGCCTTATTATTTGTGCCCTTAAACGCGCGCGTGGAAATCGTTGGGCATACGACGACCATGCTTAGTTCCTGGTTTTTTTCAAGACAGCACGAACCATTGCTTCTTTTTGAAGCCCAGCACCAAATGAGCATTTCTGCTTGCGTGGCATCACCGTGGTCTAGTGTAGGCGGCATAACCAATAATGCGAACGAGGACGCAAGAAAGTGAGAAAAAACGAAAGAGAGCGAACGTGTGAAGTCTGTGTCACGTATCACTGGCCATTGATCTCGCTTACCTTTTCCGTTACGTGCGTTGGCCCCTCGGTCGGAGTTCATACCAAGGAGGTTTAAAAAAAGATCCTGGATTGGAAGCTTCCGCAATGCTTTGCCAGCAGCAGTTAAGGCAGCTTTCGCCCTCCAAAGATTTCAAATACATGCTATTTTCTGGTGTTGCTCGCCTAACAATCCAGTGGATTTGATTTGTTAGAGTAAAGGATACGTTGGTTATATATTAAAAGACAGTTGCTTCCAAAGAAATAATCCATGGAGACTAGTATCAGTGACTCAATCTCCTGTAAAATTTGTCTATATTTAAAGGCTTGCTGAAAAAAACTAGTAACACAAGGACGCACTTTGAGCACTATCCTACCCGAAAAGGTCGCCACGTTAAACACGTTGGGCGTGAGAGAAAAACCCCTTCTCAGGTGGTATACACGTTTTTTTTAGAGTTTCGTATAGGAATATTGAAATTCCTTTACAGCCATATTAACTCAGAAAAAAAATTGCTTCTCGTCGCACATAATATGTGAATCTCTCCCAACGTAGTGCTTTTTGCGTTTCTTTTTGTCTTTCCTTTCTTGAGTGATTCATGATCTGTGAGAATATTGAAGTGCTGTGTGTTTCATCCTGTCTATGTTCTGTTGTTTGTACACGCCACTGAAGTGATTTTGTTACACCAGACAGTTGTACTCACCTGAAATGTTGTTGCCAGTTTGCAATGAACTTCTCTGTCTCAATCGTCGAACGCTGACAGCTCATCAAGCCACTAGTAAGATGGCTGCCGTAGCCGCCATCCTACGATTCGCAAGGCTTCACTCGTGGGCAAGAATTTCCACTCAAAGAATTTTTTAAATCTCTTTGGTTCATACGCATGCAGGGCTGGCACGTGCACCGCGCCTCACTTCGCTTGTCTTGAAGGTCAACTCCCGCGACATTTCGACCATGTCAAGGTTATGGTGTTTTTTATGTTCCTGAGGCACTCTTTAACGAGTACAATAGGTGAAATGCTAAGAAAATTCGAAAATAATTTTGAATAAGCAAAAGATGCAAACTGAAACCCGGCCCTGTCTGCGTTGGATGTATATCTTGGTAAGAGCTGGAGGCTGTATACTGGTTCCGCCGGCACGTAGTATAAAAGCTGTGAAAGCCAGACCAGCGAAGCGCCGGCCAAACACCACAGAGGAAGGAAAAAAAAACTTTCCCGTGCTATACCCGCGCCAAACACCACCGCCGTCGCCTTTTATGTAGCCAGCACAGTAAATGCTGTAGTGGCTGCAGTAGCGGTGACATCGGCTGCGTCACTTCGATTGACATGCCAAACATGCCGTTATTATTATTGTTATTTACAATACTGCTAGCCCTTGCGGGCTGTAGCAGGGGTGGGAGGTGAACAGGTGAGCAATACACAAACAATGTTAGGCAAAAAACAAGTCCAGCCGTCGTTGAAAATCCTGTGAGGATCTACATCCTGTAAGTACCTCGGGAGGAAGCGCATTCCAGTCAACTATAGATCGCACCAGAAACGAAAACTTAAATACATCCACCCGCGGTACATAAGCTTGGACAGAAACTGAGTGATTGGTACGAGCCGACACTCGTCCTGGGGGGCGCAGGTATACACTGGGATCCAGCTTGCAGTTCTTATGATACAGGTCATAAATAAACTTTAAGCGAGCTAATTTTCTACGTGTAGCTAACGATTGAAGGTCAACCCTAGCAAGCAAAAGTGATACAGACTGTGTTCTCATGTGTCAGACAGTGTTGCCAATAATTATGGCAAGCGAGTTGAGCTTTCTAAGGCGACCTTTAAAATTATTTTACCAACAATCAACGCATCTCCCAAGTCTGTAATTTAACATGAATGACGGAAATATGCAAGGGAACGTAAACAGCGAATTTCATTGAGATATATTGGCCTCTAAGAACCGCCAGAGTTGGCCTTTGACGAGGCTTTCGGCGTTTCGCTCCGTTCACGCGGCTTGCAACGCTGAGTGATGTGCGTGGCGTTTGTGTGCTGGCAGCTTCTGTGGTGTTATGCAACGAATGTTACTTTGCTACAACTGCGAATAGCTAGAAGTTCACACGCAGTTGGCGTGGCCAACTGCGTGTGAAGCTTCTGGGAGCTTGTGGGAGCTTTCTGGGAGCACCTCAGCGCTCGCATTTTATGTCCTGGCCTTCCTAGGATTCCCTGCAGAAAAAAAAAACAATGGAAGCCAGGACAGTCCAATGAAGTTTGTCATCTTCACCTCCACCCCCGAGAGCAGAAGGTGAAACACCGCCTCCCTCTCAATCCACGAAAGGGGTAAAAGGCACGCCCAATACAGCCTATGGTGAGGGAGAAAACACTGCAGATCGTGGATGAGACAGCACAGCACGAAGACGTTGAGTCTTACGTGGAAGCCAATTTCGCAGTCTGTTGCAGTGATGGCTATGCGGCGCCAGGCAGACCACGAATTGTGGAAACAGCGGCATCAAGGCGCCACGAAGCACGTGCGAAATGCATCCGCAGACGGTTCTCAGACGCTGGGTCCTTTGCCCGGGGCACCTTGACGACAAAGCAAGCCGCCTCGACGGGCAACAACTCTTCCTAATCTTTCAGTCGGTCAAAGGGGCGCCGACGAGGGGCGCCGACGACCTGGGATAACTAGAAGAACGATTTCTCTGTGGTCTTGCATCTCTGGGAGCGCTGACTCGGAAGAAATCAGGGTAGGCTCAGCAACAATGTCTCATGCGGCAAAGCGGCGTCAAGTTAGGCAGGCCGATCATAACGCAAGTGATAATCTTGGTAAGCACATGTCCACTTTGTTAATGTTTGATAAACGCAAGCACATAGAGAGGTTCATTGCACTGCGAGATACTGAAATACAGCTGCGATATCATGATTATAAATTGCACACAAGAAATGAACATATAGACAATATTATAGGGAGAACACCAGAAGAGTAAAACTGCAATAAATGTACACAGCAACACATACAGTGCATAACGCGACATGGCAGTAGTTGCCCCATATGCTCGACTCCAGCATGTACCGGAAAAAAAATGTTGACTACATTTTGTTTCCCACCTTCTCACTAATTTTCTCCTTCACACTTTACATCGCTCTGTTGCGAAAAACAGTCACAAGCAGTTGCCGCAGCAAAAACGAAGCAATTTTAGGTGTTATGCAACTCGTTAATGAGGCAGAAGTGTTTTCCTAAGGATTACGTGCTAGCTTTAGCTAACAAACATTTTTCTAGTTTCACCAGTTCTCTCTTATTGTGCTCGTTATAGCTTCGAAAATTTGCGAGCGGCAGAGATAACGATATACTTCTTAAAAAAACCTGGCTCATTGATTGATAAGTGGGGTTTAACGTCCCAAAACCATAAATAATTATTAGAAACGGCGTAGTGGAGAGCTCTGGAAATTTCCTTTAACGTGCACCCAAATGAGAGCACAAGGGCCTTGTTGTGAAGCGCGCCTCCGACGACGTTACGAAGGGCGCCTCAAAATCTCACCGCTGCAACCACTGTTTCGAAAGACGGCGACGCCAACACGGTCCCGAAGGCGCCACTGCTTCGAACTACGCCGGAAAGGTCACCAGCCGTTTGGTAGCGTAGGTTTCTCAGCTCGCGACTGCTTCTGCGCAGAGCTGATAGACGAGCGGACGAGACGACGGTGAATTAAACAAGGTTTATGTACAGCATATATACAGAGGCGTTAGGAATTCGGCACTGGGGCCGACAGAGACGCGAAGAGCCGAGCTCTTCTCTCTAACACATAGCTCTACTCTCAAATGGGTCTGCTAACACATAGCTCAACTCTCCATCACATAGCTCTTTTCTCTGACACACATGTCTGCTCTTCAACAGGTCTGCTGCTCGCGATGCGTCGCAGGGCTTTTTTTATATGCACCGGGTCCAACCCAAATGTCCAACTAAAAGCCGCTGGTCGTGAGGTCAGACTCCACCAATGGGGGTCGCCGCTGAGCCGCGTCATTCTTTCTCATCGAGTCTGGAGAGGCTGCGCTGCAGGTGGCTGCACCCAAGGACGAGTGACGTCGCCAGGCATTGCGTCAGACCCGCCACACAGGAAGGCGCCGGTTGCTGGCTCGACGGGCTGCTCGAGTGACTCACTGCACGTGCGCGCCAGAAAGGCCCCGTCGCGTGTTGACGCCGTTGAGTTGTTCATCGCGTAAGGCTAGCTCGCGTGCTGGCCTTGACACAGATTGCCTTTTTCTGAGGCATGGACGTTCGCTGCGGACTCGCAGGCATAACAGCACCCCCACCGCCAGACAATGCGCCGGAAAGACGAGCTGCTTCCATGGGACTCGGATGTCAGGCGCGCTCGTTCGCCACGTCCCTCCAGGTTCGCCTCCAGGGCCATGGGGAGAATGCAGCTCCAGACTCTGTTCCGGGAACACATCCCATTCTTGAGGACGGATCCCAGCTCCACTGGCTTGTCGCCACAACTTGTCGACCAGCTTCGCTCATCTCTGACGATCCTTGGTTTCAGCACTTGTCGATGGTTGTGCAACTTGTCAAGAACGGATCGACAACAGACAACACACGACACAAGCAAGTGCGCTCGGTCACCCGACAGAACACCAGACAAATTATAGTACAACATATACCTAGCTACGCGTCTATCGGAATTTCGTTCCCTCTACATCAAGAGGCACATGTGGGACACAAGACTCTTAAAAAGACAACTCAAATTTGTACACGCAAAATAACATAAGGAAATAGAATAGAACATAAAGTTGGCTCCTTGAGCTCACTCTAGACGAGAGCACTCAGCAAAGGTCGTGATGAGGTCAAAATGTTGCCCCGAATCGCCAGCGAGAAACCGAAAGGTGGAGAAGGTACTAACTAAACGCACGGCTCAATGCGTCTGCATTAGCGCTTAGCTTTCCTTTTTTGTAGCGAACGTCTAAGTTGAGCTCTTGGAGCATCATGCTCCATCTCAGTAAGCGGCCACTTTTAGGCGACGATACCTATGCGGTACTAAGGGCTGCTCGTACTTGCGACGATGCACATCTGTGTAACTACAATATGGGAGTCCAGATTTCTCATAAAAAGAAACATTCCTTCTCAGGTCCTCCTTTTGGACTTCACTTAACCTAGGCTCCAGGTTCAACTGCTCCAAGATTACCTCCGATCCCCTTTCGATTACATCACCAGAACTCAAAGTTTCTGCTCCCTCTTCCTCTGAAGCATTCAACAGCTGATTTACGACCGCTTGACGATGAACGTATGGTTTCATCAAGTTGTAAATTTTGTTCAGCTGCCTTCCTAATTTCACTTCATAATTGATATCAGAAAGCTTCGATATTACTTTGGCGGGCCCTTCCCATTGAACCTCGAGCTTGTTCCTTTTGGACCGCCGCAGCAGCATTACCTGACTTCCTACTTCAAAAGCGCGCTTCTTCGCCGATTTGTCGTTGTATTCCTTCGACAACACTTGTGCAGCTTTCATGTGGCTTTCCACTAGCGCTTCAATCGAGAGCTCCTCGCGCTGCTCTTGAATGAGCGTCTATCGATCAACCCTCGGCAGCTTGCTCCAACTTTCCGCTACAGGCGAGAGCGTTGCAGCCCTCTCGCTCTGATTCAATGGCGCCATGTCGTCTCCCCTTGCTACGGAAACCGCGCCGGTCGCTTCGGCAACGGGCCGCTCGCGTGACTGCTCACATGACTCACACGGAAAATTTCCTCTCTGAGGTTCCGCTGACCCGCCGACAAGGTCACTTGAGAGTTCACCGCATTGAACAAGATCAAGCTCCTGCGAAAGCTTCCGCGCTTGCGATCGCGTAAGGGCCATGTACGCTAAGTTGAAGAAGAACAATTTACCCTGCTCTTTGAGAAGCTGCTCTGAGTTGTTGGAGAAAAGATAAGGAACACGATCGGTAAGCGCAGCAGACACAGCCGCTTCGGTGCGAAGCTTACCGAACAGGCCTTCAATGACAACCGTGGCGATTGGTAAGCAAGCTCTCTGCTCCTCGGCGATTTGCCTGATCCACGCGCATTCTCCTGTAAAGTCATCCGGAGACACCAATGAAGAATGGAAAACATCCATGGTTGCCGCTGAGTCACGAAGTGCTCGACACGTTGGCCCATTCCCACTAATTCTTGGATATACGGCTCCAACAACCGCATGTTCTTTTCAGATTCTCGGATTGTTGCAAAAGCAAACTTTTGCTTACAGTTTATCGCGATGTGCCCTTCCTTTTTGCAGTTGTAGCATATCAGTGGCTCCCGTGATTCAAACGCCCGTGTGCTATCAGTGCGTTGTTTAGGAACCTCACTCGATTTCTCCGCTTCTGTTTGCCCTTCCCCTACACTGTCCTTCGTAAGAGACGGGTCCTTCTTGAAATTACGGTGCGGAGCGGGTTTCTGTTGATCGGGTTTCTTCGAAAAACCCTCTTTTCTTTCATTCTTTTCAACGTGCACTGCCCTGCTATGCAACTTTCGGCGAGTATAATACTCCTCAGCTAACTCTGCTGCCTTGTTTAGCTGCACTTCACCAAGTTTGTCCTGCAGCCAAAGTTTGACATCCTCCTCGATGCAGCGGTAGAATTGCTCCAATGCAACGCATTCCACCACTTTATCGCGGTCGTCATAAACACCTTCGCCCTTCAGCCATTCAATTAAATCGGCTTTAAGACGAAACGCGAAGTCAACGTGTGATTCATTCCCCTTTTTAGCATACCGGAACCTTTGCACGAAAGCCTCGGGTGACAACTTATAACGTCTCAAGAGCACTTCCTTAACCTCGTCATAGCTCTCAAACGCTTCCCTCGACAAGCAAGTTATCACGTCGGACACTTCGCCGGGAAGAAGAGCTAACAGGTTCTGCGCCCAAAGAGACCGCTCCAAAGCGTTTCGCTCACAGACGTGTTCAAACTTGACGAGATACTTCGCCATGTCCTCGCCTACTACGAACGGTGGCAATTGGTCCCGAATTCTGTAACCGCTGACCTGAATCGTCGGAGAAGCTACGCTAGGCGCCTGCGAACACTGTAGGATTGCCAATTCTATTCGTTTCAACTCGAGGCGCTCCTGTCTCTCGGCCTCCTCGCGGCGTTCACGCCTTTCAGCTTCCTCGCGGCGTGCTTTGATATCCGCCCAGGCCTCATAGACTTCCTCACCCGACACTCTCTCATCCTTCATGATCTCAAAGATCACTTGCTTTCGTTTCGCACGGCCCAAAGTAATGCCGAGTTCCTCACAAATTTCGATGAGTTCCTTCACTTTATGGTTCTCCATCGTTCACACTAGCCTCTTGCTGTTTGCCCCTGTTAACAATTTACTTGCCGTACCCACTATAAGTCAACTAGCAAGACGCGCAAGCAATTTTTCACACTCCCGTGTCTACCCCCTCCGCATTGACTTTGGTTTCAAAGCACATCGACTTTGCTTGAAACGATCAAAGCTCACTTCAATGCTTCACACAGCCCTTCTCTAAACTACTACAACCTGAGCTAGAGTAGTCTGGTGAACTGAGGAGAAAACAGGCACTCACCGCATCGATGTCGCTGACGCCGGCCGATTCCGCAGCTGCCAACTACTGTTGCGAAGCGTGCCTCCGACGACGTTACGAAGGGCGCCTCGAAATCTCACCGCTGCAACCACTGTTTCAAAAGACGGCGACGCCAACACGGTCCCGAAGGCGCCCGTGCTTCGAATTCCGCCGGAAAAGTCACCAGCCGTTTGGTAGCGTAGGTTTTTCAGCTCGCGACTGCTTCTGCACAGAGCTGATAGATGAGCGGACGAGAAGACGGTGAGTTAAACAAGGTTTATGTACAGCATATATACAGAGGCGTTCGAAATTCGGCACTGGGGCCGACAGAGACGCGAAGAGCCTAGCCCTTCTCTCTAACACATAGCTCTACTCTCAAATGGGTCTACTAACACATAGCTCAACTCTCTATCACATAGCTCTCTTCTCTGACACACATGATTGCTCTCCAATAGGTCTGCTGCTCGCGATGCGTCGCAGGGCTTTTTTTATATGCACCGGGTCCAACCCAAATGTCCAACTAAAAGCCGCTGGTCGTGAGGTCAGACTCCACCAATGGGGGTCGCCGCTGAGCCGCGTCATTCTTTCTCATCGAGTCTGGAGAAGCTGCGCTGCAGGTGGCTGCACCCAAGGACGAGTGACGTCGCCAGGCATTGCGTCAGACCCGCCACACAGGAAGGCGCCGGTTGCTGGCTTGACGGGCTGCTCGAGTGACTCACTGCACGTGCGCGCCAGAAAGGCGCCGTCGCGTGTTTGCGCCGTTGAGTTGTTCATCGCGTCAGGCGGGCTCGCGTGCTGGCCTTGACACAGATTGCCTTTTTCTGAGGCATGGACGTTCGCTGCGGACTCGCAGGCATGGCAGTCTACAGCATTTTTACCTCTATCAGAAATTCAGCCGCCGCAGCCAAGATTCAAACCCACGACTTGCGAGTCAGCAGCCGAGTACCTATAGCCACAAGACCACAGCGGCGGGGCAATCTCGCTCATGCAGTGAATTCGAATACATGTATAGCGGCACAAAGAAAACCTAGCAACGTGAGCAGCGACTCACTTTCTTCACCCAAGAAACAATATTCTCGCAAGCTTGCTGCGAAGCATTTCATACAGTTTTCTTTCATGTGAAGCAATTCACAAAACCAGTAAGCCCAATGAAGAACACAAAAAAGAAGCCTTAACAAACAGCACAATGGCAGAAACGTTACGTTAAGGCTTCAATGACACATGCAACAATCACTTAACAAAGTATTGATGGCGTTCCTGTTTAGCAGCAGCCAAGGTGAGAAGCAGCCGAAACAAGAGAAGACCACGACGAACGCCAGGCACGCTAGCGCACATCTTTTATTGCATCTCCCTGCTTCTGCCCGGACTTCCTCATTGCCGTAAATTCTCATGAACACGGAGCGTGACAGTGTTACCGTGGCGTACCATGCCGTCACGTCGACGCATGTTCACTTCTCTCGCGCCCGATTCATGCTGGATCCCAGCCCGATGTTATCGCACCGTACAATCGCAGACAATAAAGACGAATTCAGGCCGCTATCACAGTCGCAAAACAGGTAGACGTATAATGCTTTAGAAAAGGTACTGTAGTAAATAACTAGTACACGTGTTTCTTTGAAGCAGTAAGTGATGTGTTTCCATTTTAAGGCTGGGGTGAAGCAACGTAGCTCCGCTGCCTTCGGCCCGAGTGACCACTCTTGTAATTTTTATGTTATGCTCTATGACTCAACTACCCACCGTCATCGACAAATGTGGTATAAGTAAACGGCAAAGACGCTATTGGTGAACGCGATGGGCACTAAAATAACTACATTTCTCAGAAAAGTGCAAATGAGCCCACGAAATAATATATCAGGCGGCAAAAAAATCCAAGAAGTGACTCAGTGAAAAAAGAAGCCCGAATTCACTGATTACAAGTGTAACTTGCTGACCATGTGCACGTTCTGCAGGTGCTTACAGTAGGTCGGAATCCTTAGTTGCCTCATCAATGCTGAAGAGTGACCATAGGCGGTGTCAACATGACCGATACAAGAAATCGTTATTCGTGTGATAACGGGACGTCATCTTGACGTCATGTGATCCTTTAGCAGCATGACATCGGAATCCATCAGAATGTGTGACGACACAAGGTGGCTTTCTGGATTGGTCAGCGGTATGCCGGTCCCAAAGACACTTTAAAGCCTCATCAATTGCAGATAGGTTATCATGAGTCTGATGCCGGAGGAAGTGTTGAATGTGTAGTCGTCTCTAGGAGGCGGGTGAGGAGGGTACACACAAATCAACCCTCCAGAAGAAAATAGTTTTGAAAAAGTATGGATTTTGAAGAGTTCTGAAAGGAATATGAATTTCGCTTTCAAGCTTTGGACTGTACAGCAAGCGCGCGATGCGGCTGAAACCTGGTGGTGCCGACGCGGGTGTCACCCATTTACTGCGTGCTAAGGCGTGTTTCGCACGACCTCATCAAGGTTTCTTCAAACAATCAAAACAGTCACCTGCTTGCATGCAGGAGTTACCGCACTGTTTTAGATCGTAAAATGAAAATCGACCAGATTCATTGCTAATTTGCTCGAAAGTTCAACTTTTTTTCACATTTCTCGTTTTCTACTCTTTTCACGTCGGCTGCACGCCTTGTCGCGGCACCGGATTATTCGTTTGAAGGGATGCATAATGCGTTCTTTCGACGAAGTGCCGCTTTTCCCCTCTACTTCGCTTCAGTGTTCTAATAAGATGCGGTGCTCATCGCAACAAGGATGGTCGTACGCCTCCAGTTTTGCGAAACATGTCTGGACAAATATGCAGTTTTATTGAGCTGCTAACCAACTCGAAGACTGTCGCCGAAGGTGGGCGTGATTTCGCGAGCGATAGCTTTGCAACCGACGAACTCGTGATATCTTCGAGATCGTGACCGTTATCGAAACGCTGATGTCACTCGAATCCAGAAGCGCAAGCCACCGGAGACAAAGGACCGGCATTTCCGTGGAGCTGGTACTAACGTAACTGTCCAGATGGATCGCCGTGGCGCAGGCGCGTGATACGGGAGAACTTGCCGTTTTTGTTCGTTTGTTTTTTAAGTACACCGCGAAGTAACGCTGAAGGGGCAACGTCTGCTCACCGTTCTTCTGCTTTTCTGCCCGACGCGAAGCCGCTTTCTTTCGACCATCGGCATCAACGTGCATACAGGACTGAACCTACCATCCAACGTCGAGGAATCTGCAGGTGAGTGGGGCGCACATTGCTTTTTCCCACTCTATAAGTATGATGGAAACATTGAATGATTTGTGCATTGAACGTGACAGCGGGAGGGCTGCTTCCAGAAAATTGGGCCCGAAGGGTACTGTGATGAAGGGTTAATACGATTGACTGAGAAGAAAAATTCAGGTAACTCTGTTTGGCGGACACTGATGAAACTACTAAGCTAGTGGCTTAGTCTTCGCCAACTATATCAGCTGGTTCAACGAAATTGGATTCCTATGAAGTGAGATGAATGACGAGGAAGGAGTGCCTGGGGCAGTTGCGGGCGTACTGGTGAATTGGCAGAGTAGCGAATAGTGGGCGTAGTGGCACGTTTCTGATGTGGGATTTACCTAAGTTTGGTGGCACATACCCGTCCATGAACTGTGGTGGCCCCCGGACATGAAAGGCTTGTCTAAGAACACCTTGGCTGTTGAAAGGCAGAGCCTACCTTTCCCCTTCGAGTCGCGTAAGGTGAATGCGTAATGTCGCTTTCCGAAGTTCGTAGCGCCATCGCTCGGGCTCCTTGCGAAGCAGGACATTATCGGGCAGTGGACAATACCGGAGTTCGCTCACCTAAAGTATTCTTGCACCGCGAGCCGGGCTATATATCAGACGCCCCACTTTGTTCGCGGCATTTTCCGCGTGCTGGCAGGTGTTATCTCTTCGCTCTCGCTCCTTCTCGAATAGCAACAGCTGCAAACACGCGAGCTTGACCTCGCCCCTAGCAAATGGAGCACGTGGTGTGATAGAGCGTAGGAGAGGGTAAGTGCGAATCTTAGCCGCTCCTTCTCTCACTGTTCACTCTCTTCTTCCTGCGCCCCACTCAAACGTTCGCTCACGCCCCACTCTCGACCATTCGCTGGCTTGGCGCCTCTCAAGAACATCGGGAATTGTGTGTTCGACATGCCGCTGTGAAACGACAACACCAACGCCGAACCGAGAACGCTCGCTCTTTACTCTGAACCAGTCGCTGGCTGAGCGCCTCTCAAGGCGATGGCTGAACTCTGTGAAGGCGAATGTCTGACGGCGATGGTAGCCTCTGTCGGCACAAAAAATACCTTCCCATTTCCTCACGAATCCCTTCGGGGAGATGGGGGCATTTTGCTTAACCTCCTTAAGCCCATCCTCCCCTGGTTATAGACGGCTGGAAAATGCTTGTTGTGGTAAAGTTCCGCCCTAAAGATGCACTTAATTGAAATAACAAAGACTTTTAAATAAGGACTCATACTCCTTGCGAAAAAACAGCCGAGGCGTTTGTCAAGGGCAACAGCAATTCTATACTGGATGCATACTCTGAGAAATACGTTTATTTAGGAAACAGTTAAATCCCAACACGAAGTCTCCTGTCTTCGGCCACGTCACAACCCCGTGACATCTGGTGGAGGTGCTGTTTCTTCCATGTACCGGACGCCTCCTTCAAGCCGTGAACCCAGCCCACGCCGTGAAGACACTGACGCCAGCAACGAGCAGCGAGTTAGCCGCAGGCTACAAGCTCTGCCACCGGAGTACGGGCTTTTACTGGACAAGGCTCGGAAAACCAAGACGTTGACGTCGACCACGGCGACCATGTCAACGCCGGTTCTACCTGCACCACTCCTGCTCCGGCAACCCAAAGAACCACCAACTTTTCGCGGTTCGCCACTGGAAGACGCGGAAAGCTGGATCAAAAGGTTCGACCGCGTCGCCGCCTTCAATGACTGGACAGACGAAGACAAGCTACGGCATGTGTATTTCGCCTTGGAAGATGCTGCTCGGACCTGGTTCGAGAATCAAGAGCGAAGCCTCACAATGTTGGACGACTTTCATGCCAGGTTCCTCACCACTTTCGCAAGTGTGGTGCGCAAGGAGAAGGCCGCAGCTCTCCTAGAAGCCCGCATGCAGATGACAAATGAAAACGTGGCGATATTCCCGGAAGATATGAATAAACTCTTCCGCCACGCTGACTCCGACATGTCCGAGGAGAAGGTGCGTCTACTTATGCGAGGAGTAAAGCAGGAACTCTTCGCCGGGCTGATTAGAAACCCGCCTAAGACGGTCGCCGAAATCAATTCAGAAGCAACTATGATAGAGAAGACTCTCGAGATGCGCACGCGGCAATATAACCGTAGCTTCTCGTCTACAAGCTACGCCGACAATCAAGCGCTCGGAACCACTGACTTGCGTGAGACGAGCCGAGCGATCGTGCAAGAGGAGCTGCGAAAATTACTTCCTTCAGCGCAGCCTCACGTGGAAACCATCGCGGACGTCGTTCGCCAGGAGATCCAGCAGTCGCTGGGCGTTCCTCAGCCACAAGAGCCTCATACTTGGCATGGACTTCTTATGCCTCCATGGTGCTGTCATCAACCTAAAAACAAAGTCGATAACGTTATCCACAGAAGAAGCACTACCGCCGCGCACGCCGTCAGGACACCATGCCTTGAATGTGCTGGAAGAACACGTCACCATTCCGCCTCGCTCAAGCGTCATTATATCAGTCGGCGCTTCTAAATCACCTGACTTGAAAGACGTCGTTGAAGGCAGTCAGCATCTGTTGTTCACCCGAAATATTTGCGTCGCAAGAGGAATTGCAGAGCTGCGGGGAGGCAAAGCAACGGTTATGCTCACGAATTTCAGCAATGAGTACAAACATGTGAACAAAGGAACAACGGTAGCATACATCTAAAAAATTGTCGAAGCCACCAGTGCTTTCGCCCTCGCCGATTCTGCGGAACCTGCTCAGAGGAACCAAGCCCCTCCCATAGCTTTCGACGTCAATCCCAGACATGCGAACGATAAGCAAGAACAACTCAAGGCCCTGCTCCTGCAATATGAAGATTGCTTTTCGTCGTCATCGAAAATTCGGCAGAACCCAATCACAAAACATCGCATCATAACCGAAGAAAATGCCAGACCACTCCGTCAGAGTCCGTACAGGGTTTCGACGCGAAAACGTGAGGCCATGAAGAGACAAGTTGATGAAATGCTGCGGCATGACATTATTCAGCCGTCCAAGAGTCCATGGGCATCCCCCGTGGTGTTAGTGAAGAAAAAGGATGGGACTCTTCGTTTCTGCGTCGATTATTGCCGCCTTAACAAAATCACAAGAAAGGACGGGTATGCTCTCCCACGAATAGACGACGCACATGATCAGCTCTATAACGCCAAGTAGTTTTCGTCAATGAACCTCAAGACTGGCTATTGGCAAATCGAAGTCGACGAAAGAGACCGAGAGAAGACGGCGTTTATAACACCGGACGACCTCTTCGAGTTTAAGGTGATGCCCTTCGGTTTTTGCTCAGCGCCTGCAACTTTTCAACGCGTTATGGATACAGTACTGGCAGGATTGAAGTGGCAGACTTGCCTTGTGTACTTGGACGACGTCGTCGTGTTTTCCACGAGTTTCGACGAGCATCTTCGGCGCCTTGAAGCTGTACTTCAAGCCATGAAGACGTCCAGACTCACGCTGAAGCCAGAAAAGTGCAGATTTGCGTATGAGGAGCTCTTGTTTTTGGGGCACGTTATCAGCAAGACTGGAGTTCGTCCCGATTCACGGAAAACAGCCGCCATCGCCGACTTCCCGCCGCCCACTGACAAGAAGGCCGTGCGTCGATTTCTGGGCCTGTGCGCCTATTTTAGGCGGTTCGTGAAAAACTTCGCCCGCATCGCCGATCCTCTCACTAACCTTACCAAGGCCGACGTGGAGTTCAAGTGGGAAACGCCACAGGAACACGCTTTCAAGGAGCTTAAACATCGCCTCCAGGCGCCTCCGTTACTTGCCCATTTCGACGAATTCGCCGAGACAGAAATACATACTGACGCAAGCAGTGTAGGTGTTGGCGCCATTCTTGTGCAGAGGGCTGACGGAATTGAAAGGGTTATTAGTTACGCCAGCCGATCGCTATCCAAAGCAGAAGCAAATTATTCCACAACAGAACAGGAGTGCCTCGCCATCATCTGGGCTACGTCGAAACTTCGCCCCTACCTCTACGGCAGGCGCTTGAAAGTTGTGAGCGACCACCACGCCTTGTGTTGTCTAGCCACCTTGAAGGACCCTTCAGGTCGTCTCGCACGATGGAGCCTGAGACTTCAAGAATATGACATTACTGTCATTTACAAGTCCGGCAAAAAAATTGCCCGCAGCTTCCCTCGGGGGAACACTGAGGAGGATGCGGAGCCGCTACCTCGGCGCGCTTGCGCTCGCGGGCAGCATCGGGATCGGCCTCTCGTCGCCGACGCTTGCACTCGGCTTCCCGTTTTCGAAAGTCCGGGTCCTCTTGTCGACGCTTACGTTTCAAAGCGGCTGAATCCGGAGCTGCTGCTCGACGCTGACGTCTCTCAGCGGCTTCACGTTCTCTAAGTTGAGCATCTTCCGACGTTTACGTTCGGCGTCGCGAGCTCTTCTCCGCGCTGCCTTGTCTTCGGACGACGACTTGGTTGCGGTTCCGCCAACACTTTGGCCGGCGCTGGTCGAAGGGACGTCGATCATTGCGACCTCGGACGTCGACGCGCCGTACAAACCAACCGACGAGCGGCAACTGAGCGAGCGAGCACCGACCTTGAGTATATATACAGCGCGACGGCGCATGCACTGTCAGCTGTCGAATGTTCGAGAAGGGGGAGAAGCGCAACGGCGCATTCGCGCGCGTCAGCTGCCGATGTTCTCGAAGCGCGACGGCGCATGCGCGCGCGTCAGCTGCCGATGTTCTCGAAGCGTGACGGCGCATGCGCGCTACATTATACAGCTAGCGAATGTTCGTGAAGAGGAGAAGCGCACGCGGTGTGTAGAGGAGGAAGGGTGCACAGATGGTGGAGGAGTGAAGCGCGCGCGGTGTGTAGAGGAGGAAGGGATGCACAGATGGTGGAAGAAGGAGGAGGAAGCTTGCGGACGGCGCCGCACTACAAGCCTTGAGTATTAAATGCTCCGCATCTAAAAACACTCCGACGCCGACTGTCTCTCTCGTGTGCCTGTCGACCAACCGCTACCCGACGACCCAGATGACGACTACTTCTTGGGAACGATAACTACCGATGACTACGCTGAACGACAGTGGGCCGACCCGGAACTTAAGGCCCTAATAGAGTACCTCGAAGGAAGAACGGCCGAAGTCCCGAAGGTATTCAAGCGCGCACTTGCGTCGTTCTTTCTACGAAACGGTCTTCTTCAAAAGAAAAACTTTTCACCGCTTCGAGCTATGTACCTCCTTGTGGTGCCTTCAGCTCTGCGACCAGAACTCCTGCAGGCCCTGCACGACGATCCGACGGCAGGGCACCTCGGTGTTTCTCGCACGCTCGTGAGGATACAAGAAAGGTACTACTGGCCACGTCTTACCACCGACGTCACTCGTTATGTGAGGACATGCTGGGACTGTCAGCGACGCAAGACACCGCCGACAAGGCCAGCGGGACTTCTGCAGCCAATTGATCCACCTTGCCGACCTTTCCAGCAGATTGGTATGGACCTACTAGGGCCGTTCCCGACGTCGGCTTTTGGAAACAAGTGGATCGTGGTAGCTACCGACTACCTCACCCGCTACGCCGAGACAAAAGCCCTGCCAAGAGGCAGTGCATCCGAGGTAGCTAAGTTCTTCGTCGAAAATATCGTCCTACGTCACGGCGCCCCGAAGGTCCTTATCACCGACAGAGGAACGGCATTCACTGCCGACTTAACTCAAGCGATCTTGGCATACAGCCAAACAAACCACCGCCGGACGACAGCGTACCACCCACAGACCAACGGCCTCACCGAGCGGCTTAACAAGACGATCGCCGACATGCTGTCAATGTACGTCGATGTCGAACACAAGACGTGGGACGCCATTCTTCCATATGTGACCTTCGCATACAATGCGGCGGTGCAGGAGACAACGCAGATATCTCCATACAAATTGGTCTACGGAAGGAGCCCGGCAACGACGCTCGATGCCATGTTACCCAACGTCACCGACGAAGAAAACCTCGATGTGAGCGAGTATCTTCAACGGGCTGAAGAAGCCCGACAACTTGCGCGTCTCCGCATCAAGAATCAACTGACGACCGACAGCCACCGTTACAATCTTCGACGACGCTTCGTGGAATACCAGTCCGGTGAACGTGTTTGGGTGTGGACGCCGATACGCCGACGTGGACTAAGTGAAAAGCTTCTGCGACGGTACTTCGGACCATACAGGGTGGTTCGACGTCTCGGCCCACTTGATTACGAGGTTGTCCCCGACGGCATCACGACCTCTCAACGACGCCGATCGCGACCTGAAGTCGTCCATGTCGCGCACCTCAAGCCGTTTCATGCGCGTTAACAAACTGAAACGGTGTTTTTTGGTATTATTGTTGTATCGTAATTTATTCATTGTACTTTTTTGCGTTATTGTTGCACTTTCATCTTTAGTTAAAGCATCGGGACGATGCCTTTTTTCATAGGGGGGCAATGCCACGTTCCATTTCCCAAGTTTTTGTTATCGTCCCAAAACACCACACGATTCTCAGCGCGAACCGCGCCTGCAGTTTTCGAGAAGGTTCCGGACTGTAGTAAATCATTTCGATAAGATCACGCCCACTGTGCGAACGGTACAGATTGTTCTGGAACCTACGCCACCGCCAGCGATAACGCTAGAACATTCGATGGCAAGATTATAAATGCCGACGCGCTTCGTCGCTGGTCAGTTGTCGATCGAAGGCCGATGCTCCGTTCGCCGATATCAGTCCGAGACTATCTGTGCAAGACTTCTGCTGTAATTGGACTTTCCGTTTACCGGGCACAGGTTCGCCCAAATAAACAGTTAAATACCAACACGAAGTCTCCTGTCTTCGGCCACGTAACGACCCCGTGACAATATATATTTGTTACTTTTGCGCCCGTGTCTCATCGTCGGACCACGTTGTCTTCGTGGAAGTAGCACCAGTGGCATACGCCATCGTAAACGACTAGAGAACGACTCGCCTACACATGTGAAAGTGTGCCTTGAAGTAAAAAAAAAACGCGACGGACGCGGCCACTTCACAGCATGTGCACCGCATCCCAGCTGCGGACGTGGCCGCAAACTGCCCGAGGATTAGAGCAGCGAGAATGTTTGTTCAATTTTGGCTTGTTTTAGTACATAGCAAAATCTTAATAACGAAAAGAATAGTTTAAAAATAGTAAGAGCGGCTCTATACAAATGTGTATTTCTGTGCAAGCCACTGGTACCAAAGCTACACATTTGGTCGCAGTGAAGTGAGCTTGGAGAACGCACTTTTCTGCAAGTGTACTTTGCAGCGAGTGACACTAAAGTTGCTCGTGTGACAGCGCGCAAATGACACTCGCGGCTAAGTGCACTCGCTCGAAGTGCACTTAAGTTCACGCGTGACAGGGGTATAAGGCCCTTTATGCTCTCCCATAGTACAGTGTATAGTACTCTAAATCGTTACCCAAAACATACTCGTAGCTCCCCGGCTGAGATTGCTGAGTCGCCGTTTGATGAATGTTGCTAATGTCCTCTGTTAGGCGCGATGGACAGAGTCCGCCCACGCCTTTTGCACTGTGCGTCACGTGAGTTAACATTTAACTCCGATTAGGTGCTAGTATGCTAACTGTGTTTTTGAGAGCCATGAACAAAAAAAAAGGGATTTGCGGGTCACAGCCCCGCTGCGGCGGCCTAGTGGCTAAGGTACTGGGCTGCTGACCTGCAGGCCGCGGGATTGAATCCCGGCTGCAATTCCGATGGAGGCGGAAATGCTTTAGGCTGTTACGCTTCATTTTACGCGAACCCCTTTGGGCCCAAATGCAAGACCACGGACAGCGTGCGAACGCTCCCGGGCCTGTAAACGTATCGGGGGTAGAGGCGCAGAAGTGTATGCCCAGACGCCGAGGAACCTGAGACGCTGCTGCCGCGAAGGTCGTCATGTGCTGTGCGCGAGAACGCGGTGAGCTCGTGGCTCATTCGCACCTGGCTCTTGAGTGTGGGAACGCCGGTGGTGTGATCCGTGGCGCGATCAGTCGCGTGATCGGTGGCGTGACCAGTGGCGTGGTAGGTGGTGCGAACACAAGGTGTTCCATATTTGGTCATGTCTGGAGGCGCCTGACGTCACACAAGCGTCTGGAACCCTTTAAAAACGCGCAGGGAGAGACTGGGTGAAGCAGTCTGGATTGAGACTCTGCCGGAACTCTGCTCCTCGGCTTCTTACCTTTGTTTGTAAACTTGAATGTCCACTTTGGTCTAACTATGTAGTATTAAACTCTTTTGATTTGCTGTTCTGCGCCGTCTCGCCGGTACTTCCCTTCTCGTCGGTCCTGATGCAAGTTACGAGCACAACCTGCTGACGGCGGCGGTCAAGAGACACCCTTAACAACTGGTGGCAGCGGTGGGATGCTGCAGTCATTTCGACGACTCGAGGGCTGAGCTGCGACACGGATCCACGAGCCGTCTCGTCTGCCAGGCCGCAACCAGATGCAGTGTTTGCGAGGGTCTACGCGGAATTCTTGGCTGTTGAGTGGTGAGTGCGGGGCTTTGTCTGCTGAGTTTTGCCAGGCTTTTTCAGTGGGGAAGCGTAACTGGTAATTCGAACTATTGTTGTCGCCAAAGTGGGCTGCGGCAAGATAGTTGTGTACAGTAGGAAAGGTCGCACTGAACACAGCCATGAATTTGAAGTTGCTGCGTAAAGCGGAGTTATTACAGCTTGCAAAGGAGTTGCGTTTGGATGTTTCTGACGCACTCCGGAAACCAGAATTGATCGAGGCTATTAGTGCTCTGGAGGCTGAGGAAGATGAGCTGACGGAATGCCTTGAGATAATTCGAGAAAGGGAAGCCGCAAAAAGACAGGCAGAGGAGCGTAGAGAACAGCAAGAGAAAGAGCGTGAGGAAAGGGAGCTCGAATTAAAACGACTCGAGTTTCAACGTTCGAGAGAGCGCGAGGAACGCGATCACGCGCTCGAGTTAAAGCGACTCGAGGTTGAAATAGAGCGCGTGCGAACGGCAGGGCAGAGAAGCGAGGCAAACAGTGCAGGGGTGCACATATCGCTCAAAATGACAGAACTAATTCGCCCTTATAAACTCGGAGAGGACATTGGGTTGTTCTTGGTGAACTTTGAGCGGACGTGTGAGAAGCAGGGGTTCTCCCGTGAGTCGTGGCCACAGCGCTTGCTCACACTCTTACCTGGCGAGGCAGCAGAAGTAATCGCTCGTTTATCCACTGAGGAGGTCGACGATTACGATAAAGTAAAATCCAGTTTGCTTAGGAAGTACAGGCTGTCCGCGGAGGCATTCCGGCGGAAATTCCGTGAATTGGAGAAAGGAAGGAGTGAGTCATACACTGAATTTGCCTATAAACTGAAGTCAAACATGGTGGAATGGCTAAAGGAGGAGAAGGCCTTCGGTGACCACGCAAAGGTTATTGAGTGTTTTTTACTAGAGCAATTCTACAACCGGTTACCAGAGAACATTAGGCATTGGGTGCTAGACAGGCCAGATGTTAGCTCTGTAGCCAGAGCCGCAGAGCTAGCAGAGGAATTCGTCACACGTCGGGCTCGCGAAGGCAGTGACAGTGGTCGAAAAGGGGGTCCCGATTTAGGGTTCAAGCCAAAGAGAGGGCCTGTGAAAACGAAGGAAGAGCCTGAAATTGGGAATGCCCGAACCGTAAATACGTCGGAGTCGGAACGGAACACCGAACCTGCGTAAGAACAGCAAAGGAAGCTAGAAGCGAGGAAACCGTTCCTTTGCTATAACTGCCATAAACCCGGTCACATTGCGGCGCACTGTAAGAAACCAAAAGTTGTGTTTCTATCCATCAGTGGTAGGGACGAGAATATCGAGCTTCTCGAACCTTACATGCGCGACCTTGAAGTGAACGGGAAGCCATGCCGCGTACTGCGCGATTCTGCGGCTACGATGGACGTAGTTCACAGCTCGTACGTTGAACCGCAAATGTTCACGGGTGAGTGTGCTTGGATCAAGCAGGCTGTAGAGTCGTGTAGTGCATGCCTTCCCGTCGCAAAGGTAACTATCAAAGGCCCTTTCGGCACGCTCGAGACGGAAGCTGCCGTGTCGCCGGCACTCCCTCCGCAATACCCTTACCTGTTTTCGAATAGATCTGACAAGATGCTGCGCGAGAGAGGGCAGCTGTTTGGGGAGGCAAATGTGATGGCGCTAACGCGTTCGAAAGCACGGGAACTCGCTGCGAAGGCAGTTGCCGAGTCCCCTTTAGCTGAAATCGGCCTGACGCAGGACTCCCCCAGCAGAGGTCGAACTTACGCCAGCGTTACAACAGCAGGGGGTCCCATCCGTGGAGGATGAAGCTACGGCACGGGCACCATCAGAAATATTGGAAGAGCATTCCAGAGATTTACTTGTAGCGCCTACGTCGGAAAGCTTACAGCGACTGTTAATGGTAGACAGCATGGCCTTGAGGAATCAACAAGATAAAGACCCGAGCTTGCGAAACATCCAGAGCAGGGTACATGAAAAGATAGCCCCAAAAAACATAAGTTATTATGAGAAGGATGACATACTGTACAGGAAGTATGTTGACAAAAGGGGTGTAATGTTTGATCAGCTGGTCGTGCCTCAAGGTTATTGAGAGGATTTACGGCGCGTGTCGCATGGAAGTTCTTGGGCAGGTCATTTAGGCGTCAAGAAAACGAAGGGACGGTTGTTGCAGGAGTATTATTGGCCAGGCTGTTTCCGCGACGCAGAGCGATTTGTAAGGACATGCGACACGTGTCAGCGTGTAGGTAAGCCGGGTGACAAGTCGAGGGCGCCGATGAAGCTGGTGCCTATCATCACAGAGCCGTTTCGGCGGCTCGTAGTGGACACTGTAGGCCCACTGCCGGCGACATCGTCGGGGTACCGCCACGTGCTGACCGCGATATGCCCAGCGACTAAGTTCCCCGAAGCGGTTCCACTTGAGGAACTTAGCTCTGTGGAAATAGTTAACGCGCTCCTTTCCATATTCGCACGAGTTGGCTTTCCCGCCGAAATACAGTCGGATCAAGGCTCTGTGTTTACTAGTGCTCTTACCACTACGTTTTTGGAAAGGTGCGGAGTAAAACTAATTCATAGTTCAGTCTACCACCCTCAGTCTAACTCCGTGGAGAAGCTCCACTCCGTTCTGAAGCGAGTGTTGAGGGCGTTATGCTACGAAAGGAAGACGGACTGGGAGCTATGTTTGCCGGCTACCATGTTCGCGTTAAGGACTGCCCCGCATGAAGCAACGGGGTTTTCACCAGCCGAGCTCGTGTACGGCCGCTCGTTGCGATCTCCTCTTCGCTTGCTTCGAGAATCGTGGGAAGGCCGAGCCGAAGACCCAGTAGTGGTCGAGTACGTTTTGAAGCTACTGGAGCGTTTAAGAAGCGCTCAACGGCTATCAGAGCAAGCCATGGCTAAAGCGCAACATAGGTCAAAGGTGTACTATGACCGCACAGCCAGAACCCGTCGATTCGATGTCGGGGACGAAGTAATGATACTGCGACCGTCGCAGAAAAACAAGTTAGAAGTGCAGTGGGAAGGTCCCGCCAACGTAGTTGAAAAGCTTTCTGACACAAACTACGTGATACGCCTGCCCGGAAAGCGAAAGATACAGCAAGTGTATCATTGCAATCTGCTCAAGCCATACCAAGAACGGGAGGCAGTGGTATGCATGATGGTGAACATCCCCGAGGAGATTCCAGTTGAACTTCCAGGGCTTGCATCAGTCATAAACGGTGAGGATGGTGAACCACTAATCAAAGAATTAATATCGAAAGCGCAGTTAGAGCCGGAGCAAAAGATCGAGCTCCAGGATCTTCTGACAGAATTTCAGGACTCATTTGTAGATAGGCCTGGAAGAACCTCGGTTGTTACTCATGACATCGAGCTGACATCCTCAGAACCCGTGCGTAGCAAAGCTTACCGAGTGTCACCGCGCCAACGAGAGATTATGGATTCCGAGGTGAAGAAGATGTTGGAATTAGGCTTGATCGAGCCTTGTGAGAGCGATTACACTTCGCCCTTAATCTTAGTTGAGGTGCCGGGAAAAGATCCACGCCCTTGCGTGGATTATCGCAAGCTAAACTCGATCACCAAAGATCACATTAACCCGATACCAAACATTGAAGAGCGCATTGAGAGGGTTAGTGGAGCTCGATATATTTCCATGCTGGATCTCGTTCGAGGCTACTGGCAGGTTCCTCTCACCGAAAGGGCTAGCAGATATGCAGCGTTCATATCGCCGTTGGGAGCGTTCCGCCCTAAGGTATTAAGCTTCGGTTTGAAAAATGCACCATACTGTTTTTCCAGCCTTATGGACAAGGTGTTACGAGGACTAGGGGAATTCGCTTTACCCTACTTAGACGATGTGGCAATATATTCGTCCTCTTGGTCGGAACACATGCAACATCTGCGAGTTGTTCTAACGCGTTTGCGTGAAGCGGGACTAACTGTGAAGGCACCTAAATGCCAACTCGCTCAAGCTGAGGTGATCTACCTAGATCACATAATCGGACAAGGACGCCTCCGACCTTCTGAGCTCAAGGTGGCTGCCATACGCGATTTCCCGCAACCACGCTCAAAGACAGATATGCGCTCATTTCTGGGGGTTGCAGGTTACTATCAACGTTACATCCCGAGATATTCGGAATTAGCTAGCGCTTTAACTGACGCGCTCCGGAAAACTGAGCCACAAACTGTCATCTGGGATGACCGTAAAGAGGAGGCTTTCAAAGCATTAAAAGCCGCCTTAACAGGTCAACCTGTGCTGAAATCACCTGATTATTCGAAAGAGTTCATAGTTCAGTGTGATGCTAGTGAGCGAGGCATGGGAGTAGTGTTGTGCCAATGAGGAGAGGACGGTGAACACCCAGTTCTTTATGCCAGTCGTAAGCTGACTGTGCGAGAACAAGCGTATAGCGCAACCGAGAAAGAATGTGCGTGTCTCGTATGGGCAGTGCAAAAGTTGTCGTGCTACCTTGCAGGCTCGAGGTTCATAATAGAGACAGACTACTGTCCTCTCAGATGGCTGCAGTCCACTTCTTCCAAAAATGGTCGCCTCCTGCGCTGGAGCCTCGTTTTGCAGCAGTATTCATACGAAATACGGTACAAAAAGGGGAGTCTCAATGGCAATGCCGATGGCTTAAGCCGAAGCCCCTAGGTCATGAATTGGCCTCGATTGTTTTTCTTCCTGACATAGGTTTTTGTGCTATTATTTCTTCCGTAGTTTTGGAAGACCTGTGCGTCGTTAGGTGGGCAACGAAATTAGAGGTGTGTTTAGTACTTTGTACGAATAATAAGATTGAGACTTTTGTGTTTAAGGTAAGCCTGGCGGGGCTCAGTGGATACGTGTCTCGCGCTTGCTTCTTCAGTGGCTTTGTTATCCTGTGTTTTCCCGTGGATTGTTTGTTCAGTCGACCGGCTCTACCATGGCGAGGATCTTGCTCTCCCAGAGAGAGGACTGTCATCTGGCATCTCTTCGGACACCACGTCGGTTCCAAACTCTTGGCAGGAACGCCGGAAGAATCTGTGGTTTCCCTTCTTGCTTATGAAAGACCTGAAGCGGTGGGGTGTGATGATCTCACCACCCGGAGCTGCCTGGCGACCAGCCCCACCGACGAGCCCCTGCGGGGTCGCCCCGGAAAGGAGCTCATACCATTGTCTTTGGCCACTTTTGACTGTCGCCATTTGCTGGATTCCATTGTATGGTTCGCCTCCAGCCTCCGGCGAACCTCGACAACATCAGGGAAATCTGGCGGAACTACCTTACGAGACGGAACAGGGCCGGGAGCCAGGTATCACGTACCGTGCTCCAGGTTAAGAAGGCTACGAGCTTCGACGACTGATCCCCGTTGACAGTGGATGCTGTCCCCTGCCATTCGGGATCTCCATCCGCGAGGGGGCAGTCTGTTACGCTTCATTTTACGCGAACCCCTTTGGGCACAAATGCAAGACCACGGACAGCGTGCGAACGCTCCCGGGCCTGTAAACGTATTGGGGGTAGAGGCGCAGAAGTGTATGCCCAGACGCCGAGGAACCTGAGACGCTGCTACCGCGAAGGTCGTCATGTGCTGCGCGCGAGAACGCGGTGAGCTCGTGGCTCATTCGCACCTGGCTCTTGAGTGTGGGAACGCCGGTGGTGTGATCCGTGGCGCGAACAGTCGCGTGATCGGTGGCGTGACCAGTGGCGTGGTAGGTGGTGCGAACACAAGGTGTTCCATATTTGGTCATGTCTGGAGGCGCCTGACGTCACACAAGCGTCTGGAACCCTTTAAAAACGCGCAGGGAGAGACTGGGTGGAGCAGTCTGGATTGAGACTCTGCCGGAACTCTGCTCCTCGGCTTCTTACCTTTGTGTGTAAACTTGAATGTCCACTTTGGTCTAACTATGTAGTAATAAACTCTTTTGATTTGCTGTTCTGCGCCGTATCGCCGGTACTTCCCTTCTCGTCGGTCCTGATGCAAGTTACGAGCACAACCTGCTGACGGCGGCGGTCAAGAGACACCCTTAACAAGGCCCATGTGCTCAGTCTTGAGCGCACGTTAAAGAATCCCAGGTGGTCGAAATTTCTGCAGCCCTCCACTACGGCGTCTCTAATACTCATATGGTGGTTTTGGGACGTTAAACCCCACATATAAATAAATCAATCAGCGGGATCGAATGACGGCTGCATTTTTCGTGGAGCCAAAATGCTGTAGGCCAGTGTGCTCAGATTTGGGTGCATGTTAAAGAACCCCAGGTGGTAAAAATTTCTAAACCCCTCCACTAAGGCGTCTTTCATAATCATACGGTGGTTTTAGGACCTGAAACACCACATATCAGTTTGTCAATGAATTGCGGCTCACCGTGACAGCGTTTCGTTACTCATGTTATCAGTCTAGTACCAGTTACTTAGTAGTTAGCATTTGAGGCCTGAGACGCCCAGATGATATTACACAACAGGAACACTTCTGAAGTGTTTTGAACACTTCCGAATGCACTTCTGAAGCAGTTTTCCTTAACAGGTGTCTTGCCGGGCATTATTTTTTCTTTCTTTTCATCTCTTGGAATTCATAATAACATGAACTAGATGCGATATTTGGTTCAGCCAATCGATTGTATTCTAGTTCGAAAAAGATACTAATATTAAGTCGGGTCTAACCTGCCAGAACCACGATATAATTGTGAGAAATGTCGTAGTGGAGGGCACCGGAAATTTCGAACGCTTCGTGTTCTTTAACGTGCACGTTATGCGCACAGTATACGGGCCTTTGGCATTTCGCGTCCACTGAAATGGGACCTCCCTAACCGGAATCGAACCCGCGACCAAAACTGAATTGTTACACTTTCCGCATCAACAAACCAGCAAGAAATGCATGATGCAACTCAGATATTTGCGAGAATGGTACCCTGGTTTCTTGAATTCAGCGTGGTTTCTACTGTTGAAGTAGTATTTTAAAAACCAGAAAAATAACCACCAGTAGCGTCAGCATCGACCCCAGCTATG
Organism: Rhipicephalus microplus; assembly: GCF_013339725.1. Lineage (NCBI taxonomy): Eukaryota > Metazoa > Arthropoda > Arachnida > Ixodida > Ixodidae > Rhipicephalus > Rhipicephalus microplus. Next base: position 7,947 of record NW_023612693.1, on the reverse strand, counting down.
AAAGAATTCAGTAGTTGATAACGTCCCCTCATGACGTCATCGTGATAATACAGGCCGCCATAGAGTGTGACGTCATCATGAGGCCACACGAGGACGTCATCACACGACATCGTCGCTTGGTCAAACGAGGCAGATCTCGGAGGCAATGCAAAACCGCGTAGAGTGCTTAAAGCTTTCGGGCGGCGGTGTGTATATCAATGCACTAGACTACGAAATTCGGCTTCCGTATTCGAGTTAATTTGGGCAAATTCAAGTTTAACTACCACTACAGTGAACTTAACGCAACACTCACAGTCTAAAGCACACTTTTTGCCAAAACGAAGGCATGCCGAGTTTTTTTTTCTTCTTCGATTTAGAACAGTGTGCCTGAGTTCGTTTACGAGGCAGGCAGTTCTGATGAATTCCTTGAGTAGCATTTTTCGTATATATATTGAATAATTGACGTGGTGTAATACTAGTTTTGCGAGTGTTGTAAACTGTTAGAGCTGTTTTTGATTCCTTTTTTAAAAATCGTACTAGCGACACTGTCGTACTGCTTGTGGTGCCAGTGTTATCAATTATTTCTGCACTGTTCTTCTTTTTGTATAACTCCCCTTCTCCAATCCTTTCGCTGTAACTCTACAACACTACAGGGTATTCAGGCCTACAGTGTTGCGAAATAAACAAGTAAATGCATCACGACCATAGTACTACTTAGAGCTGATCTCTTAGGTAACCGTTCATGTGCTTAGTAGCGTAAAGGTAGGCCGGCGTCGGCTTAACTGATAGAGCAAACAGAGACGAAAGAAAGAGAACGCAGAGGCTGTCGACATCACGAGCCACTGGCCTCCAACGTTGCCTTCTTCCTCTGACACGCGTGCTGGCCCCTCCGATGGGCGCACGTATGCAGGGCTGGCGCGTGCCCTGCGGCTGGCCTTGCTTGTCGTAACACGCTGTCGGCGTTTCACTCTATTCGCGACGCCCACAATGCACCGAGTGCTGTGCAAGTCATTTCAGCACTGGTAGTTTCCGTGACAAAATGTAATGAATTTTAAAATTTCTTAACTGTGCCTATAGCCAAAACTTCATATACGGCTGGCGATGCCCTAATTAGAGGCTGCACTCACAGTTCGCGATCGTCAGCGATTTTAGTTTTGTTCCATGATAAAAACATAAATCAGCACTTAGACACAAGACCCAGGAAAGATAAGACATAGCACTGCGTGTACAACTTCCCGCCTTCGTGCTTTGTCTAAGCGCTGTTTTATATTTTTATCATGAAGCATCACCAATTCACCCAATCTCCTTGTCTTCGCCTGTTGAAGTAATGATCCTATGTTGTTTCTCGCAGACCTTGGCGACATGATCGCGTCTAGAGAGAAAAACACCGATGAAGAAATACCGTCATCAGCCAATGGTGGTGCGGATGGCGTTTGTGGCGTAAAGGCGTCGGTCACAACCGGGACTGAGTCTCGCACGAAGGAGTCCACGGTTGTGACGGTGGTGTATTCGAACGTGAGTCATTCTGCACCCGTTGTCGAATGTCTGTGAGTGGCTTTGGTGTTCAAACGTTCTTTAGAGGAGGCCGCATAAACACTTCCATGACATGGACTTGGTTGAGTGAATAATGGTCGTGGTGATGACACCACCATACGGGGCAACCGCCTTTCACTCAACCAAGTGGTAGCTGCTGTATAGCATTTTTCTACCTTCATAGAAGTGAGAACCATCCATTTGTCCCTGACATCAGCGGTAAGAACTCTGCAAAACATAAAAAATTGCACCACCTCTCCGAAGAGAACCCAGATGAGATACGAAGCTGCGGCGGTGCGTAGAGCGTTCTCCCGGTTAAAACAGGCGTCGACGCGGGTGCTTGAAGAATGGTTTGAAGCGAAACTTGGTGTAGCGTTTACTCGAGTTAACGTTTGTTTGAAACGAAAATACACGCGAGGAAGGTTGGGTTTTCTGCAAGCTTCACCACACAGATCAACGAGTTGAAAGAGCGGACAGATTTAATCACGCGTCCGCAGCAGCCGTACGCAGCCGTCTAGCCATTTGCAATGGCAAGTCGCGTCCATATGGCTGCTGTGGACGCGCAACTAAATCTGCATAGTGTGTCCGCTCGACGTGCGGTCGAGCGTAGCGGGCGGTGGAGACGGTGAAGCGAGAGAGAAGGGTGTTGCGAGCGGGTGGAGGAGCCGGCAGCTGCTGCGGGTGAGAGAGAGTGACGTTAAGACGCAGCTGTGACTTGACCTACTTCGCCCCAATCCAACACCAGCGGTGAGGGAGTTGGTGCGGACAGATGGGACATAGTTATACGGGCTAGCCAAAGAGATGCTTCGCATCTCAAACAAAAAGTTTCCCTCAAGCGCCTGGCAATCAGTGCGAGAGCCACAAATTGTAATCTACAAAGTAAGGCTAAGAGCCAATCTTTTTCGATGAGAACTCGCTTAACACAACAAAACGCTTGATGAAAGGAATACGGTTACTTTAGGGATGGAAGCGGTTATCATGCTGTGGTTTCTCTGAACGCAAAGTGAGCTCTGAGAGCGCAACAAGGTTTACGAGCCGTCTCTTGATGCCTGCAGAGAATGGGCCCTTCGAACAACAAAGCGTCTCATTGATGTCATGACGTATAATTACGTCTTTCATGTCACACGACGTTTTGGGCCAAAATGGGCACTTCTCGAAAGTCACTTCTAAGAGTCGAAAACCGCCAGGCTAGCGCGGAACACGCAGCATAGTCGCAGCAAAAGCTGGAAGAGCGGCTTTTCACAGCATTTTCTAAATACTGTTTGGGTAACTGTTACAAGCACACTTGCAGGATACACACTACGCCATAAATCACCAAAATTTTGTGCAGGTTTTCACTATGGCATTCTTCAGTGAAGCGCCATACCTACTACACGCTTGCCAGTAATTTCGTGCAATTTTTTGATGGTGTGGCTCATGATGATGAAGAATCATGCCTAGCGCTATTGTAATGTGCTGTATGATTCGACGACCTACTCGTTACGCCATTATTATCTTTGACGCCTGGTTGTACCTTTACTGCTGTAAATCCTTCATTGCACCCATTAATGCGATTTCTTTCCCGATATGAAGGCTGCCTAGGGTCAGTTTGACACGAAATTCTTAGGACCGACGTAGCTCAGTTGGAGATTATGGTGCTAGCACGCAGAGGACCCGGGTTTGAATCCCGTTGTGTCCTTTGTGTTTTTATTTACCCAATTCTTTTTTTTCTCTTTGCGCGATAGTGGTTACGGACAGCGGCGGTGGAGGTGGACAATTACGGCACACGCGACACGCGTTCTGATCTCATAACAGCTCTCGCTGTAAAAGTCACCGAGAAAGATATTTTACGCTTGATGAGTCGTGTAAAGTTTCTACCATAAATTTAAAAATTCGGAGGGCTGACTCAGACATGGCTGTTTAGATTGTCTTCCCTGCTCTCAAGAAATGCCTTATCTTTATTACAGCATTGTTTTATCTTTTGTCTACAGTGCCTATCTATAACAAATGCTCTGAAGTTCTCCCATCGTTTTCTTGTGGCTGAAAATACCGTTTAACCAACTTGGCGAACGTGTGGGTGCTTTTGCATGCGCACGACACTTCAGCTAAACTTGACTTTTCCTGCATACGCAGTAACCCTCCCTCGAAGTTGTGGTTACAGCCAAATAATCACACATTAGCATTAAGCAGCTGCTTACAAGCGAATTTCTGTGTCGATGTGCGCTCGGTTGGTTGTGAACGAATGGTCAACGGTGTCCGTGGCCTGAAAACTCTGTTGTTTCCTTGTTAAAAAAACAAAAACGCCAGGCCTGCGCAGTAGGCGCAGCACAGTCGCAGCGGAAGCTAGAAGAGCGGCCTTTCAGAGCCTTTTCTAAACACTCATTTGGTGACTACTGCAAGCCCACTTGCTTAATGCCCACTACGGCATTAATATTAAAAAATTTTTGGTAGTAGGTCAGCGTTAGCTATGCTATTTTTTGTCATTCTTCTCAGAAGCGTGGTATCTGCTGAATATTTCCAAGGAATTTAGGGCCAATTTTTGATAAAGTGGCTGACGACGATGAGGAATTGTGGGTGAAGGGGCATGCGCCCCAGTTAATAGAGGAACAAGAACAAGCTGTTGTAATGAGTTGGAGCATTGGATGGCCGACTTGTTAAGCTATTCGCATTTTGCGAGAACTGGTTGTTCTTTCACTGTTTTAAAATGCTTTATAAGTCGCTTTATAAAACATTGCGCCTGCCTAAGACAAGTTTGCCAACAAGTCACAAGCAACAGCGTAGCTCAGTGGTCGAATACTGTGCTAGCACTCAGCGGACCCGGGTTTCGAGCCCCATTGTGTCTTTGGTGCTAGCTTTTTTTTTGTATTTCGGGCAAAGTGGTTACAGACACCGGTGGCGGCAGACAACTGCGCGTGACCCGAGTTGTGATCTCATAACAACTTTCACTGTAAAAAAAGAAACAGCTAACCACATGAGAATGAAATTCAGACCGTCCGCATGGGAAGCAGGTGTTCTGCCACACAGCCGCAATGCTGCTTGAAACTTTTTAAGAGTAACAAAAACACTAGATGAATGTCATGTAGCGGAAGAAGTGTCGTTAACGCGTTCCATGCGTGGGAGGCACGTATAATCACGCCACACGTTGGATCATGTGAACTGAGCGACGAGTGCTTGTTTTCAAGTCCCTCTCTTTAGAAATCACTTTTTGAACAGTGGTATAGCTTCACGTAATGCCTTAAGAATGCATCGTGAGCCATTCGCTGATTTAAATATATATATATATATATATATATATATATATATATATAGAGAGAGAGAGAGAGAGAGAAGAGAGAGCCCTGTTGCTGAGACATCTATAAACCTTGTCGACACCCCCTGGAGTGACGTGACAATTGGTGGAGGTGCGGGGTAGGCCCCTCATGGATGTTTCAACAATTCCTGGAAGCGGCACCACATGCCCAGTGCGAGTCAACACTCCCGTTCATTGGACAAGCCGCAGGATCAGGGGATTGCCACCCGAAGCTGACCCTACAGTTCACACCAGTATGATGAGCACGTCCGTTCAAACCACTTTAACAGGTACGGAAAACCCCCCGGTGACTCGGTACACCCTCGAAAGTCCGCAGGTTCCGACACCATTTCATGACACCGAGCTCGAAGACGTCGAGGACTGGTTGGTCGACTTCGAGCGCGTGGCTGCTTTGAACGACTGGAATGACGCGGCTAAACTACGACGTGTGTACTTCTATTTGGAGGCTGGAGCACGTACCTGGTACATGAATCACGAGGAACAGATGACATCGTGGCCTGAATTCCGCCGCCGGCTGTTGGATACTTACAGAAGTGCTGATCGCCACGAACGAGCGGAGCGAGCGACCAAGGCCCGCATCCAGATGCCCAATGAAACTGTCATGACCTATGTGGAAGATATGACGCGCCTGTTCCGACGGGCTGATCAGAGTATGACAGAAGGAAAGAAGGTGCGTTACCTGATGCGGGGAGTTAAGGAGCAGCTTTTCGCTGGCCTTGTATGGAGCCCTCCGAACACGGTCGCCGAGTTTTTGTCCGAAGCCGTCACGATAGAAAAATGCTACAGTATCGATCCACCCTGTATGAGCGGCAAGTGAACACGTCCACTGCTCAAAATCTCACGACTATTGGAAGCAACACCGAGTGTCTGCGCGACCTTATCCGTTCCATAGTACGCGAGGAGCTGCAAAAGGCTGCCACACCACCACTACCTACGGTGAGTTCCATTGCCAGCATCGTCAAGGACGAGCTGCATTATGCCCTTCGTGACCCTGTGAGACTGAATAACGCCACACCCGCCCCGGCTGGCTACCACCGTGCGACCTATGCGGCAGCCTTGAAGCGCCCAGCTTCCTCTTCCCCGCTGTTTGTTCAGGCACCTCCAACGGTTTCACTTCAGTCGGCGCCGCCTCTCCGGTACTACGAGAACATACGCACACTCCCACCCCTCGTTTATGCCAGCCCTGTGCATCTTGCGTGAAAACCAGCACACTACCTTGACGACAGACGTGCTTCGCCTCGGAAATCTGATGTTTGGCGCACTCCTGATCGCCGACCTTTGTGCTTCCACTGCGGTGAAGCGGACCACTTGTACCGCCGGTGTCCATTCCGGCACCTCGGGCTGCGCGGATTTTCAGTATAATTAGCGCCTCCTCGGTATGGCCAGTGACCGCTGGACATTGAGGACTACCTGGCTCAAGAGCGCATGCCACCGCCTTCTGGACGGCAGTCGCGCTCACCGTCGCCGAGGCGCTTTCATCTTCGCCACAGCGCCATGCTGGCACACGGTCCTCCAGTCCCCGCCGGGAAAACTAACGCAAGCGACCCTTGGAGGCGAGGTCGCTGGCAGTCGACGTGCTAAAGACCTCCCATCGACGCTAACAGTAAGGGTGTAGATTCGACTGAGCGATATGTGCGGCTTTCTCTGGATATACCGGTGCTGATAGACGGCTATGCAGTAGGTGCTTTAGTTGATACCGGGGCTGACTATTCGATACTAAGCAAGAAAATGACCAGACTACTAAAGAAGGTAATCACGCCCTGGCATGGCTCCGTGATTCGAACGGCTGGGGGCCAAACCGTCTCTCCGCTTGGAACCTGCAAGAGTAGAGTTCGGGTCTGCGGTTATACTTTTGTTGGAAGTTTCCTTGTGCTCCAAGAATGTTCACGCGACGTTATTCTTGGTGTTGACTTCCTGCAGGAGTATGGAGCTGTCATTGATCTTCAAGAGAATCGCATCACCTTCTCAGCCGACCGAGCAATCGACAAGCAGGAGGACCAACAACGTACCGACGTTCTTCGTGTTTCTGCTGAAAGTATAATGCTTCCTCCAAGAGCCAGTGTTATTGTCGACGTCACATGCTGTGGATTGCGAAACGGTGAAGCGATTGCAGAAAGTAATTTGGAACACCTGCTGACTCAAGGTGTTTGTGTGGCTAGGAGTATCATACAGCTACGTGGTGGCCGATCTCAACTGCTCGTTACAAATTTCAGCAATGAACACCGACACCTTTTCCATGGCACTTCGTTAGCGTTTGCAGATGAATTAGGAACCGTTCCCATCTGCATTCTCGTCGGACGCAGTGGAGGCCGCCGATACGTCTCTAAACAATATCGATATTAATTCTAACCTCACACCAGAAAACCAGACAGCACTGCGAAAACTCTTGCTTGAATTCAAGTCATGCTTCGCTGCTTCCTCTAAGGTGCGCCAGACATCGATCACTAGGCACAGAATCATCACTTACGACGACGCCCGCCCAGTACACCAACGGCCTTACCATGTGTCAGCGAAGGAACGAGAAGCCATTCGTACGCAAGTTCGAGAAATGCTTGACGACGGCATCATCGAGCCTTCCAACAGTGCGTGGTCCTCTCCGGTCGTCTTAGTCAAGAAGAAAGACGGAACGCTACGTTTTTGCGTCGATTACCGGAAGCTGAACAGCGTGACTATAAAGGACGTGTACCCGCTGCCACGCATCGACAACTCGTTAGACAGAGTACGCCGCGCCCACTATTTTTCCTCTTTAGATATAAAAAGCGGGTACTGGCAGATTGAGGTTGACGAGCGAGACCGCGAGAAAACGACTTTGTGACCCCTGATGGCCTGTATGAATTCCTTCCTTTTGATTTGTGCTCAGCGCCCGCAACCTTCCAACGAATGATGCACACTGTGCTTACTGGTCTGAAGTGGCAAACGTGTCTCGTATACCTTGATGATGTTGTCGTTTTTTCTGAAACCTTCCAGCAACATCTTCACCGCCTCAGGAGTGTGCTACAGGCTATTCAATCAGCAGATCTTACACTCAAACCGCAGAAGTGTCACTTTGGTTATGAAGAGCTCAAATTCCTTGGCCATGTAGTCAACGCCAAAGGAGTCCGACCCGACCCCGACAAACTTGCCGCTGTAGCCACGTTTCCACATCC
>NW_023612692.1:0-57747 GCF_013339725.1 Rhipicephalus microplus | reverse complement strand
TGCGATCTTTCTTGCTGAGAATCTCTGCAAGAGTGCGTGTAGCACTGTCCTCCTATTGTAAGATGGCTTTGTACTCGACTTCGAACTCCTCGTCAGGTATATGCTGCTTCAATCTCGTTGTTCAAGTTTCAAGCTCTTCGTTATTAGCCTTCAGCCACTAGTATATGGAATTGAGCTGGTCATAGGTGGCAGAGTCGTTAGCGAGGAGAGCACTTGCCTCGTTATAATCCTCGTGTTCTGTGCTCGCTGCGACGTCCGCCTTCAACTTCAGTCGGGTCCATGCTGCTGCCAGTTGACTGGTAGCCGTCCGTATGGTCCTGATTTTCAATCCCCGTTCTTCGGCACCAAATATCAGACAATGCTGTTGATTGATTGATTGATATGTGGGGTTTTAACGTCCCAACACCACTATATGATTATGAGAGAACGCCGTAGTGGAGGGCTCGGGAAATTTAGACCACCTGGGGTTCTTTAACAGTGCACCCAAATCTGAGCACACGGGCCTACAACATTTCCGCCTCCATCGGAAAATGCAGCCGCCGCAAGCCGGGATTCGAACCCGCGCTCTGCGGGTCAGCAGCCGAGTACCTTAGCCACTAGACCCACCGCGGCGATGCATCAAGACAATGGCGTTCCAGACAGTGCGATCAGACTGAACTGCGTCTTTAAGGTATAAGGCAAAAAATACTTGTTTATTTAACTGCGCTCGGAAGCACTCTGCTGTCACTTTAGCGTCCCCGGTCTCTCCTCTCGCTCGGGCTCTTCTTCTATGTCGTTTCTTTGTCCCAGCCTGGAGCGTGAAAAATAATAAACACACAGGCATGACCCTCCGCTATTTCCCTCTCAATCGCTCGGCGAATGGGTGGAAGAATGGTAGTGGCCGATTGTTGAACAGCCGGTGGGTGGGCAAATTGCAGGCAGAGAGAACTTGGCGCGCGATTTCCTCACGTATGAAGGACTTGAGGTCTGCGTGCAGCGCCACCTGATCCCAGCTCGCCTCCAAGCCAGCAAGCCCTTCATCTCGTGGTGTGGAGCGACGGGTCATAGAACGCTGCTGGTGGAGCTCCTCGTAGCTCTGGCACAGCGTGATGACCTCAGTCACTGTGCCTGTGTTTTTGGCAAGCAGCATCGTGAAGGCATCATCGTCAATGCCTTTCATGATGTTCCAGATCTTGTCTGATTCGCCCATGCTGTCGTTGGATTTCTTGCAAAAGTCCAGGACATCTTCGATATAACTGGTGAATGATTCACCACCTTCTGAGAGCGTTCGCGAAAGCGCTTCTCGGCTTGCAGCTTACGAATGGTAAGGCGGCCAAAAAACGCTGGTGATAGTCGTCTTAAAATTGGACCAGGATGTGAAATCGGACGCGTGGTTACTGTGACACAATCTTGCAACGCCCGCAAGGTAGAGCACCAAGTTTGTCAACTTGCCGTCCTCGTCCCATTTGTTGGGGACACTCACGAGCTCGTAAATGGCGAGCCAGTCCTCCACGTCAGTGCCATCGGCGCTCGTGAAGATGGGTGGATCGCGGGTCCTTGGGACATCGGGACAAGGGGGTGACAAGGGAGGAGGTGTTTGCTGAGAGGCGTCGTGGGACATAGTAGATGGCAGCGTACGTGATCGTGGTTCCAAGGGCATAGAAGTGGATCGTAACACCCTACTATATAAATATGAGTATCGGGTTTTGTGTCAAAAATTAACTTATACCATGAGATGCGCTGTAGTGGAGGACTCCGAAAATTTTGACTATCTGGTGTTCTTTAACGTGCACAGTAATAACGCACAGAACACGAGCCCGTAGCATTTAGCCTCCATCTAAATGTGACCACTGCGGCAGGAATCAATCCCGCGACATTCAGATCAGCAAACGAGGGCCATAACTATACAGATCTGCCATGGTGAACACTTCTTAAATATCATTATAGCATCTATCACATGTGGAAACATAACAGCCTGAATGTCTTGAGATATTGTAATGTGTGCTTTGAGAGGACGCATTTCAGCACAGAACATCTCGGCTTATTGTGCCTGATTTTCTAGGGAATTTGATGATTTAGTTCCTAGAATGCTAAGCGACAGCATGGTGATATTGGAATCATAAAGGTGTCGCGAGGAATTGTTTTTCGAAGCCTGCTGAAGCACTTACTGAGTAGAAACAATAAAGCATCCATGCACTTGTCGAAAAACATGTAAGGTGTGACATTAAACACATCTGAATGCACGTAAAAATATTGCAGTTTCAAGTGAGACAATGGCGTAATATTTTCCCGACATTCAAATAGAACACTCGTCAATAGTTTTCTTATTTTGCTTGTTTTATTAGGATGCATGCTTCTAGCTCTGGTGGCTACCACTTTAGTTTTTGTGAGAATTTGAAGGTATCGCGAAAGTGATATTGTGTTAGCCATCAGTAAAATTCAACCAAAGCATTCCCTTGATTAAGGGAGATTCGTTTGTTTTGTTCCCAACGTCTGGTCTTCAACCCATACTACGGAATTCGCAATTCTGCGAGGCGAAATGCGAGGCGCCCGTGTACTCCGTAATTATTAGCACACGTTAAGGAACACCAAATAACCGAAATTTCTAGAGTCCTCCACTGCAGCGTGTGTCGTAACTTTGTCAAGGTTTTGGCACATAAAACACCTAATATTTTTATTAAAGTGCTTCTTTTAAACTTCGTTGTAACACTTATTTCAGTCTCGCTTTGTGAATGAAGACATTAATTTTTTTGTAAATTTGTGGCAGTTCATGAAAATGCTAGCAAAAGGATAATTGAAAGAATGCTCACATGTGCCTGTTAGCCCTTTTCGCCAAAAATTCTAAAGTAGATATTGAAGATGTTCTCGCCCTTTGCCGCCGCATCGGCAATCCATATGGCGGAAAACGACCGCGTGCGCCACCTGCTGAAAGGCATTCCGACGGTCGCTTTCAATGCGCTTATGGTGCAGAATCCCCAGACCGTCGCCGATGTTGTAGCTACCTGTCAGCGCCTCGAGGAGCTTTAAACCACTCGGGTGCAACCTGATATGCCCGATCTTAGCTCGAGTCACGACACCACAGAGCTGCGTTCATTGATCCGCTCTATCATCCGCGAGGAACTTCATGCCCAGGCTTCACCTCGCCACCTTGATATCTGAACGACGCCACCTGCTACTAGTTTACGCGACGTCGTGAGGAAGGAACTGGCCTTGATCACAGGCACACCAGTTTCATGCTCAGATCCCGTGCCCATGCCAAGTTATGCTCACGGTGCTGCAACGACGCCTGCGCCCCACGAAAGCCTGGCCTCAATGACTGTCACACCTGTTCCGAGTTCTTATCCTGTGAACATGCCAACTTATGCTCAGGTTGCTGCTAGGACACCTGCACCCTAGCACAGCCCAATGCAGCTACCAGTGCCCGATATGCATGGCTCGCTCAATTCGCTCGCACCGCGACCATCTTCCCAGCCTTACAACACCTGGCGCACTACACGACCGACTTGCTTTTATTGCGGCATCCGTGGTCATATTTCCAGGTATCGCCGACGCCGTCAACAAGACGAAAGACGAAGCTACGGTGACTATGAACGGGACGACTTTTACCCAACTGGAGCACCCTATCGCCGACAGTATTAGAACAGCACACGCCGGTCGCCGTCTCCGCAGAACTTTGCCTCAGGTGGCAGTTCCCGTTTTCTCCCGTCGTCGCTCACCTTCACCGATGCAACGTTCTTCCTCTCCCCTTCGACCTTCTACTTCGATTCCCGACCGCCAACTGGAAAACTAAACAGTGCAGCTTCGGGAGGGAAAGCTGCATCTTTCGAACTGCGTCAAACTCCTCCAGACCGCCCATCAAATGTTTCATTGGTGTATGTTGAAGGTATACAGACAGAGGCACTAGTAGACACAGGCGCATCACTTTCCGTAATTCGTGCAGACTTTTGTGCCCGCTTGAAAAAAGTTAGGACGCCATACGATGGCCCTCCCCTTCGTTGCGCAGATGGAGTCCCTATTCAGCAGATGGAGTCGTTGCGCAGAGGGAGTCGCCGGGGCGTTGAAAACGTGCACCAAGCTTTTTTTTGGCAATATCCGAGCGCACTGACGGGAAAATCTGGCGGAGCTGGTGCATAAAGGCGGGCCATGTCAAAAAATCGGTAGCGTGGTTTAAAAACCACGTTTTTGCGACGCCGCTCAAAATTCGCAGGCTCATCCCAGTTGTTGATGGCACTCACGCGGTCATACTCCTCGAGCCAGTCTTCCACGTCCTCAACCGGAAGCCCTGCGAACAGCGGAGGATCCTTTTGAGGGCTGGTGACCAGGTGAGAAGGGTTTCTTGGCAGTGAAAGCGGTGGCGCAGCTGCTGCGCTGGGCTGGTCGGCTTGCGACATTACCGCACCCAGGACGTTTGAGCGGCGGCCTGAACGGAGCTCCAGGGATGTGTTCTAGAAGACGCTGGGGTTGTGCAAGAGCGCGAGAGGACGCGGGAATTCAGCCAGCACCTCCAGCACTTGTAAGATGGCGTCCAGTACCCTCAAGACTCTTCTTTATTGTCTCGAGTATGTGCCCCACAACCTAAACCGGAGTGCTGATGATGAGTATGTACAGATGAAAAGATGGAACGAGTAATGATGCTCACAATATGTTCATGCATCCTTCATTTTTTTAACAGACATAACATGATCTTATTTACGAAAATATGCAGAAATAAACTTGATTTTTTCTTTAGTATGCGGGTCCTGCTGGTGATCACTGGAGCTAGTTGGCCATAGTAGGTGCAGGCTTCTCACAGGTAGGTGCTTGACTTCATTTTTCACAAGGTTTTACGCATAAGCTGTTGGTTGCGGTGACACTTCTTGAATGTGCACTCTTGTTCCTCGTTTTGGGTGAATTACGCTCGTATTAGTAATAGCGCTTTTCCCCTTATAATCAACCCGCAGTCTTCCCGCGAGACCCTATCTTAAACCCAATGTTTTGCTACATATGTATTGACAATATTGACGAATGCGTTATTAGCTAGGTCTCTTTTACTACAACGTTATCAAAGATTACTGCAATGTTCTTCAAGACAATGGAATGCAGGAATACAGTAAAACGTGAACTACGTCGTACAATAATGGTATTCAATTTTTGAAAGGTTGATGTTACCACGTGCCTGTGTTCTTTTTTTCTTGTATTGAAACGCCAACCTTATTGTACAAGTTTTCATTTGAAAGCATAGCGCTGAACAGAGTTCACTGCAAGCGCGAATTTCGAGCATTGTATGATTCCCTACAAAAACATTAAAGAAACATACTACGCCATGCGCTTCGTTTTCCTATATCTAACTTGATCAGTCCGTTACACGTATGACCATAGAGGTTCCTATATATACACTAGAGAGAACTCTCGCACTAGGGTTTATGGGAGCCGCAACGCGAGGCGCTTCAGCGAGCATGGGAATTATGGTAGCATGGGTGGTACACAAATTTGTCCATATAGCCTTCGTGCTTTACGTTCCTTTTGGCTTCGAGTGTCTTGGAGCTGCTTTATCACGACACGAGAATCAGCCAATTTTCAGCAGTTGCGCTTTACGACCTTTACCGAGTAGGCTTACCAATACAAATCGGCTAACGAAGCTTGAAATCCTTCGATATTTCTTTCGAAACAAAACCGGAACACAATAATAAATGAAGCCTGAAGATCGATTCGCCACCCGCAAGTGCGGAGACTAGGCGAATCCGTGCACATACACTCCAAGGCAAAAGGGTGTTAAAAGGGTGTGTGGTTCGCCTTTTTGGGGAATAATGGGGCTTCCACAACCATTTTTTCTTTTAAGGACTAACGGCACCGGGTCTTACAGTTAGTCCCCACAGACGAGCTCAAGGGACTAACATATAGTGCCTCACATTTACACCTTAGTTAGTAACCATTAGTTCCACAATTCGCCTCAAAGGACTAACATTTAGTGCTCACATTTGCCCCTCATAGGGCAACTGTTAATCCCCACATTTACACCTTTCCGGGCAACTGTTAGTCCTCACAGTTGCACCTTGCCGGACAAACGGTTGATCCACTAAAATACTCCAATCGGATGAACTTTTGTCCTCAGTTCAAACATTGTTTTTGTTTATTTTCCGCCAGGCCTAATACTTTATTTTGCCTGTTTTTCTGCTTAGTGAGCAACAAATTGGCACAGAAAAAAAACAAGCGAAAAAGGAGTTACCACATATGTGTAACTGCTTTCGCAGTCACGGCAACGAGAAGACAAAAGTGAGACATCGAATTCTTTATTTTTCTACATAAACATAAGTTTCTCTATTCTTTTAAGTGAATTCATGGTGAAATGTACAAGTCCAGTCTCGTTGTCAAGTCTTGTTCACTCCTTGTGGAGCTCCCCCGACGCAAGCGATAGAGGACAGGCATTGCAGACGCCAGCGCACGCAGCCTTCTGTCTGTTGTGTTCCCACGGCTGCACGTACAATAATATAGTAAAAATAGTCAGTCACACGTGACAGAAGATGAAGATGCACGCATATGACAAGTACGTGAAAGTTAATATGAAAAACAAGCGCTAAAATATGACACACCAATAACTTTAGCTTCAAATCGCGCAGTCTTGCTGAAAATGCTCTGAAAAAAGAGATGGATGACAGGCATCACAGACTCCAGCGCACACAGTCTTCAGCACGGTGTGTGCCCACGGCTGTTCAATATGTAAAATAGTAAGTCACACGTGACAGAGGATGAATACAAATACATATGAGAAATACGTGCAAGGTGAAATGAAGACATACCAGAGATATGACATGCTAATAATTTCACCGTGATGTCACACATCGTCAAGACTCATTTCGATCTCCGTAGCGCAACAGCTTAGGAGCGGCGGCCGCAGCCACAACTCCGCGAACCACCATGCCGCTAACAAGTCGGCGAATCCTAAGCGAGCGACGTCGTTCAGCTCGAGCAAGTGAACGCGAGACCAAACACGGCGCTGCACGCAGAGTGTCTGCCGCCAGCGAACTTCGAACAGGAGAGCGAGCAGTACGCTTGGCCAGCCGCCACGGCCAACGGACGGCGGCGAGCTGCTTGCGACCGTCTGACGGGAAAGCCATCTGTAATGGCGACCAAATTTCAGTGAGTTCCGACGCTAGCGAAAGCCCCGCCAGCCCGTGCTGGTGCACTTACACCGTGCGACATACTACAACCAAGCTCTTTACGAGAACCCGCAACGTGTTTTAGACGACTTCCTACACAGCGACGAGGTCTCAGCCCAATATCGTCAGCACGGAGCTCATCGTTGCGGCGAAGACAGGTGAGCACTCGATGAACGAGCGTACGGGAGGCCGACGGCAATGGCGGCCAAGTTCCAGGCGGTCCCAAAGCACAAGCAAACTGCAGACGCCGAAGCTGACCTTCGCGAAGCATTTTGTGCGTGCGATATACAACACGACCGTGCGCGTTGCCGGCAAGCGCGATCCGTATCGCACCTGCGACAAGTAGAACAGAATAGATAATGATAACCATTGGCCTTAGAATCCAGCGCAGTTTTCTGGCCTGAGTCAGACTGAAGTATATATCCGGTAGGCCTGCTGTCTTCTCGGCCGCCATAGTGGCTTTCCCAATTGTTGCTGTCGTGTGTTGGTCGCCACTATATTGAAGCCAGATATATACAGCACGGCATGGTGACGTGTCGAGAGTTGCTCCAGACTTCATGGGTGCAGCGAAACAGAAAAGCAGCAGCCCACGCTCATCCAAGCGTACACACAAGCACCACCTCGTAATTCTGAGATCGTCGAATTCAGGTGGCCGTGGTTGAGCACTCCGAGCGCGACGTAACGTGAGCCGTCGCCGGCAAAATACGGGGAAAGACTGAGCCATCAGAGGAGGAGAAGGAAGGCTGGTAACTTTGGCAACGCGATTAGCGCTGCCTGCAATCCCCAGGCGGTTCATGCCTTTGGCACTGCGCTGTGTCGCCTGTAGGCAGACAGAAATTAGGTGCCTGCTTCCTTTTTCTCGTGAACTACTAACCAACCATCCCTTTGGAGCGTGTTTGGAGACAGTGGTTTTGCGTGGCACGCTTCCCTTTGTGGTTGCTCTTCAACGGTATATTCGTTCATCGCGCGCGCCTATTGGGCTCCGTTACTCCTTCTTCTGGTAATTTTGTCTCAGAATGATAGCCACCATCATTCCCGATGTCGCTGAACGATCACCGTGCCTTAGTCCCCTATAGTTAATTTTTAGCAAACTCCATACCTGTGGCCACTGCATTTAGTATGTTGATCCGGAATGTCTCGTGACTTTCCCAGTTATCTGATTATGTACCAATACGATTTCGTGCACAACGTGAACAGCCGAGATTGTTCTGGAACTAACGCAGCCAGCATAGTTACTACTTGAGCTCCCGAGCTTTCGTGTTTCATTACGGTTTGTGATTACGCTGACTTAGTAATTTATCGTCTCGGTGCACATGCCTCTCGAAGCTGCCGGAAACATACAGCCGTTCTTATCACTTTTCTGAAAGCGCTTTGGACAAAACAACTGAAGCACTCACCGCAGGCGGATTCAGAAGGGGGAATCCTACGCCATGACCATTGTCATGATGCTAATAAGCACTCAGTACCTGGACACAGAATGTTCAAGTCAGAAAAAAAGTTCATAAGTACTGCTGTGCAAAGAAGTTAATGGCGAGACTGTGGCTTTGAAAACACTGGTGGAAGCCTCAGTCAGTGCGGGAAAGGTATACAAGGGCCGCAGCAGTGCATACGTCAGCTGGCAATGTGAAAGAACTTAGATGTGAGTGTCGCTTTTGTCTGGATAACAATAAAAATACAACTAGGAGTCATTGCGTTGACACACGGAATTAAAACAATGAGATGCGCGAAACCAAAATAGGGGACGTTTTTTGGTTTGTGGTGAATAACAACTAGGTCCCATTGAACATATCCAGGCATGTAAACAGCAAAGTAAACACTGCGTAAGAGAGCAATAAAGGAAATTTATGCATTCGCCGAAGACGACTTGAAGGTGAAATCCACCTTCCTTTTTTTGCTTCAGTCGATTTATGGGTTCTTTCGCTCCCCTTGCATATTTTTTTACTCGTAACGTAGTTTCGCCCTGATTCTATGACCGGAGCCATTCCAAAATATCAGCACGTCAGCTGGTTTTGCTCGGCCTCCATGATCAGTGGGCCGATCACAGAGGCAGTGCAAAGCGACGATGTCATCACAACGTCGCGAATTCTGGTGATCTGTGATTTCACGACCACGTCATAAGGGGACGCCATCACGCGATGATTTTTGCATCAGTCTTGCTGACGCAGCCGCCACGGGGCGACAAAGCCTACGATGGGCAATTTTTGTATTTAGGCGAATACCTTGGATGCCTCATGAAACGTGTCGGCGCCGTCGAGTGATCCGAAAATACACCACGTTGTTACGAAATCATATATGACGTCAAACATCACCAACAATTGCGAGATTATTAAGAAGTCACGTGATTTTAGATACTCATGACATCACACCACATCCTAGCTTGGCCCAGGGTGATCTGATCACGGAGGCTTCGCAAAATAAGGTTTACAGTTCCACTAATCCTGGAGGCTGTGCGAAACCTCATCCGGTGCATCAAGCTTTCGAAGAGTGGTATGGATAGTGGTCGGCATGGGCGTCAGCAAGGGGGTGCAAAAGAAGCACTATAGACCCCCCCCCAATTCGCACCAGGGCGTGCCCACACCCAAGCTACACTGGTGCGCTCCCCCTCCCTTAGCCATGATACTAGACAGATCTGCACCGTTTCAACCATGCCAAGATCCTGCTGACTCTCATGGACCAGCGGGGCGGGATCAGTAGATGAACTGAGAAGAAGATGACCTTCGTCTTCGAGTCGCCTAATCTAAGTGACCCTGTGAGTTCTGGATAAGATGCATAAGGTTCCCACCTTAATTGTTTGCGCAATTACTACACGGTACGCTTCAACTGTAAAACCGCATCACCTCCATCACTCTCAATGAGAACACAAGCATCTTAACAACGGTCACCAATATATGATGCAGCATGACAATAATTGAAGTCTTGAAGTAGCACCGATCATTGAGACGACACATTCGGTGTCTTTGGCGTGTTAAATTATCATCAACTCCAAGAACAGAGGGGGTTTGTCCACAGCTTTTCTTTTTGTTAGGCATGTTCAGTGATAATTCTGGCTATTCGGGATGAACAACACGGTCTAGTTTATGAGCATGAAAATCAAAATGCTGAGAAGAGGCCGTTTCTTAACAACAGCAGACCTTACGCCAGCCAAAATCACTCACGGCACGCTTTGAAAACAGGGGAAAGCAGGCAAGCGTTGTCAGCTACATCCTCGCGGCGTTCCGCTGCACGAGGGGGAAAGCACGGCGCTTCGATTTCTGAAATAGCCCACTCTGTCCTCGTAGAGAGTGTACTGATGCGAAATTGGTCTCTATTCTTCGTATAACCACGGTATTATGCCTTTAGTATCTGTCGTGCAGAACGACAGTTACATACCCGCATTACCTCCTGGTATTTTCTTTTTCTCGTCTGCGGCGCCCAACTTTATGCGGTCACCCTTATGCGGTCAACTTTATGCGGTCAACTTTATGCGGTCACTTTTCGCCGCACTTATCTTCATTCACTCCGTGAATATGCTGTGATTTTTTACCTGCACGTTTTCTTCGCTCGGTTGCTACACCCTCAATTGCTACTACTGTAATATCATATTCAGATTAGGTATGAAGGCCTGAGTACATGTTTTTTTTCGAAGTCGAAGGCCAAAACGCATTGTCCAAGTTCAATTTTAATTAGCCAGAGCCAAGGGTAAGCTTGATATAAAAGTGTGAACGATCTGCCAATTTATAAACCAGAAATCGAGGCATAACAGTGTACAAACAAATGCATTATCACAGCGTACACTGAAAGGAGAAAGCAATTATTCTTGCGCGTTGGTTCCCACTCCTACTGCTTCGCGAAAGTGGCGAACACTTCATGCACAGCCTGATGATTATTTCACGAGCAGTTTAGAACCTGACATGAAAATAACCTTTGCGACGAGGAAGACGTCGCATAACTTTGTTTTTTCTCGCCGCATCCTGCTAAGAGCGCTTGGCAAGTGCGAGTACTGACGAGCACTGCAGCCGACTGTTACTTATTCGATGCAAAGGCAGAGGGTGCACGAGCGATGCACTGTTACAACTAGTACCAGTAGATCTAGAGGGCCTCGTTCACCGTAAACCAAATCTTAGTTCACTCCATGTTGACCGCTCCAGATGTGTGGCAAAACTGCTTGGTCTTCACTAAGGCTATTTTTGTGCCCTATTTGTGCTTAAGCAATAGTAAAACATCAGATCGTGGATCACCTACACAAAAGAAGGACATACTGGGTCAGGACTAACCTGTACGCAAATTTGTTTTTTGTGAAAACTAGTCAGTGGAACAGTCTGCTGTCTGAGCAAGTGTGCTGTGACATTGAAGATGTATTTATATTCATGTTTGTAACCTCCTGCTGTAACGGCTCTGGGTAAAGTGGGCTTATGTATGAATATAGATTGAAGCATCGTCACTCGTTCAAGAATACTGACCATGCAAGAATTGCAGGTAGCGGGAGAACTGTTCCTATAGGAATTAGTAGGGTGTTTTAGCGCCACCGAACTATTATCACTCTACATTGGTAACATATTTTTCGTACTTTCGCAGTTCTTGAAGCGTCTTCTGACATTACCTTAAAGGAGTCTTCATTGTTATCTAAACATCACTATCAATATGACTTTCCTACGTTGGAATTGAATTGCGTGGCCATTCCTAGATTGGAATGCGGTAAGGTTTTTTTATTTCCAGGAATTCAAAATAATCAAATTGAGGAGAGTTCTGATTCTCCGGAACGGAATCGGAAGAGAATGGGGACGGCCATTTCACTACACTGCCAGTGTCGAGATAGCTTGCGGGATTCAGCCTTTCGAGCAACGAAGCGACACAGTGACGTCATTATGACATCATCATGTCATTTGCGATCGCGTGATTTTATGCAATGACACGTCATTTTGAAAAATCACTGTTCTGGGCCGGAAAATCCCCGAAAAGAAACATTTCACGCTTGATGAAGCATCTAAGACTTTCGCCGTTAAAAAAAAACGCCTAGCCATAGCGTCGAATGCGCAGCAGTAACAGTGAAATATGAAGTCATGGCCTTTAAAATTCATTTTTCAACTAAAGTTGTTACGATATCAAAACACGGGTCATGCTCGGTGCCGTAGTTGTCCGCCGCCGCCGGTGTCTGTAACAAGTATAGATTGAAAGAAAAAACTCAGTAAATGAAAACAGTAACGACAGAATAGGTTTCGAACCCGGGCCTGCTGCGTGCCAGTTCAGTATTCTCCCACTCAGTCACGCCAGTGCTTGGAATACGTTTCAAAACTTACCTTAGGCAGGCTTGATATCGGAAAAAAACTTGCGTTAATATGAGGAACAAAGTGTTTCAGAACATCAAAGGAACAGCCGAATAGGTCGTACAACACTGCAATCAATTAGTAAACTTGTTCTTGATCACCTATTAGCTGTGGCGCATACAAATTCGTGTGATATAAATATGGGCGGAACTTCGTGACTGCCCAAACAAGAGCAGGACATGCAAGCTCTGTTATTGAATAGTTGTGCTCGGCAGCTGTGAGTAGGCGGCTAGCGTGGGCGATAACTCGGTCGTGTACCCGCTGGCGTTGGGCTAGGATGGCTCCAAACCCATGACCACTCGCATCGGTGCGCACTTCTTTCGGGGCGGACGGGTCAAAGTGGGCCAATATAGGTGGAGTCATGAGGAGGATGATGAGGTGAGAAAAAGCGACAGCTTGAGTGGAACCTTACATAAAAGTCACGTCTTTCTTCGGAAGCTTGGTGAGTGGTCGTGCGATCGTTGCAAAATCTTTCACAAACCTTCTAAAATAGGAACAAAGTCCCATAAATCTCCGGACGTCCTTGACAGACTCGGGTTAAGGAAAGCTCGTGACGGCACGAGTTTTCTCCGGGTACAGGCTGCACACCTGATGTGTCGACAAGGTGGCGCAACACCGTAACTTGCTGGCTGCAAGAGTGATATTTCGACAAGTTTAGTTGAATGCCAGCAGTGCGGAAGATGTCGAGAACCGCTGACAAACGCTGGAGGTGTGTCTCAAATGTAGGTGAATATACAAGGACGTCATCCAGGTAGTACAGGCATGTTGACCACTTGAACCCTTGTAATAGCGAGTCCATCATGTAAATTCTCAATCGTGGCTGGGGTGTTGCATAGCCCAAACGGCATCACCTTGAATTGGTATAGGCCATCGAATGTTACAAGTGCAGTCTTTTCGTGGTCTTTCTCGTCCACCGAAATCTGCCAATAACCAGAACGTAGGTCGATTGCAGAAAAGTATCGCGCGCCATGAAGACAATCGAGGGGGTCATCGATTCGGGGCAAAGGATAAATGTGCTTTTTCGGGATTCGATTAAGATGGCAGTAATCGATGCAGAAGTGCCGCGTTTCATCTTTCTTTTTAACGAGCACAACAGGAGTTTCCCAAGGGCTCGAGGAGGGTTCAATATTTCCTTTGGCTAGCATCTTGTTGACTTCTTCTTGAATTGCCTTACGCTCTGTGGCAGACACCCGGTATGGTCGGTGGTGAATGGGAGGAGAATCACCAATATTAATGCGGTGCTTCACGAGGGAAGTCTGACCGAGTGGACTGCCGTCGGTGTCAAATATGTCGCGGTAGGAAGCCAGAAGGCGGAATTGGGCGTCGGATTGCTCAGGGTTAGTTTCGGGTCGATCATGGGGCACAAGGCCGCATCGATAGATGTGGCATCTTGCGGGCGACATGGAAGATTAGAGCATGCGTCTGCCGCAAAACAGGTGACATGGGCGTCTATTAAGGTCGAAGCGTGGCGACTGAAATTCTGTGTGGTAATACTTGCCGCGTGTATACGAAATTGATAATGGGCAGACATGTTCGATTAGAGGCCATGGTTACGACGACGTGTGGCACAGTGATGTCCCGCGCCAGGAGAACATCTTATATAGGCGTGACGATATAATCACCGTCAAGAACGGGTGAACTTGTTGCAATTCGATGAATTTGAGGGCTTTTGGTGGTATCCGACTGAAGTCTGTGGTACAGAGGCTTTTCGGCAGCTCGGGGCGAGAATCTGGAAGAAGAGGTAGTTCTAAACAGAAAGTGGCGGCCGAACAGTCGATCAGGGCAGAATGCGTCAATAAGAAGTCCATCCTTAAGATGAGGTCATGAGGGCAATTGTCAAGCACGGTAAATAAAACAAAAACATGACCGCTGGCAAGGCTAATACGAGCTGCACAGATTCCAATGATGGCCACAGTTCCACCATCGGCGACACGGACGGCTTGTGTTGCGGCAGGCGTGAGTACTTTTTTGAGGCGGCGTAAGAGACCAGCACTCATTATAGACACCTGAGCTACAGTGTCAACTAAAGCCGTGAAAGAAAAACCATCCACATGCACGCCCAGCAAGTTCTTATTAGTAGGTAGGGTTAACTGAGGATTTCAATCGGTCTCACTTGATGCCGCAATATTATGAAAAATAACTGAATACGTTATTGATGTGTGTGCAGCAGCAGATGCTAAACAAGGGCAAAAGTCACAACTTCACCAATTGTTAGGCAAATATATGTGGAACAATGTTTTTTTGCAACCGTGTGTCAAAGCCACGGGGTGATTACACCCCATAGCTTTGACAGTGTTGAGCCGCAGTGGTGAGGCAGAGCATCGAAAAACCAGGTGGTGTGCAAAACTGTGTACAAAACATCCTAAAGAGTTAACAAACTCGTAGCATAGTTATTTCCAGCTATCTAAGAATTGACCGATGAGATTTTATAAACGAACGCATCGCTCCCCTATAAAGTATTAAAGGGGGCCACAGTTTACTTGGCGCAGACCACCTGACACGTCAATCATCGCGCCAAACTGAGGGGGAATGCTACCCGACTGCATAATGCAATGCCGCGAAAGCAAAACCGCGGCAAATTGTAATGTATACCATCAGTTATATATCCATTCAATCTACAGCGCTGAAAACACAGGTACCAAGGAAGAAAGAAGCGCACGCTTCCTCGGTCCCTGTGTCTTAACATTATCTACTCATTGAATGTAACCAGCTATTCGTTATGCTCCTACCATAAGCATGGGCAGTGTAGCATATAGCGCCACAAGATGGTGGTTTCACGGTTGTATGACTGGTGAAATAAACCTGCTGCTGGCCGCATACGTCAGTGAGCATTTGAGCCGAGCCTCGTCTGTGTGCTGCCTTGGGAAAACGTGAAAACTGGCGACGAGATTGATATAAAATCTGCAAGGTGGGCGTGGCAGGAAGCACCCATGCCTGAATTCAACAAGAATGTCGTTTGTGGGCAGACTAGAAGCGTTCGACGCAAGCACAAGAGAGTGGCCAGAATATCACGAACGTGTTTTGAATTTATTTCCTGCGAACGATGTGGCAGAGGATAAAAAGAAGGCGGTATTCCTGACAAGCTGTGGAGAAGCAACCTACTTTGTTGCTACAGGACCTGCTGTCGCCCACTAAATCGAGTGATGTGGTAAATGCAGCTACCATCCCGCTGCTCGGCGCCACTTCAAGCCCAAAGTTTCTGAAGTGGTCACAAGTTTTTTTTTCTACAAAAAAGCAGGAAAGCGAGGCCATTGTGTTACTACGTAGCTGCACTTAACAAGGTAGTAGGCGATCGCAACTTTGGCGGAGTGCGTGAGTGAATGATGCGGGACCAGATTGTCTGCAGAATAAACGATGCCGGAACGCAGACTCTCCTTTTGGAAAGTTTGGCCTTCTCAAGCGAAAATTATCTCCAAGTGGAACCGCTTGAAGTGGATTATTGAACCTGGATATGAAGTGGAACCACTTTCAAGTGGAAACACTTACCAGGTGGTTCCACTTGAAATACAGGTTCAATAATCCACTTCAAGTGCTTCCACTTGCCAAGTGGTCTCACTTCACAAGCGACGCCTGCCTAATGTATCCTCTTGTCAAGTGGTCTGACTTCACTGGTGCACTTCAACGAATGCTATAAACAAAATCCTATTTTTGCAAATATTTATTGATAAGTGAATGGCACTTAAAAAGTAAAATAATATGAAGTTAAAATTTAAAAATTTCAAAGCATTCAGTATTCTTTTCTGTTTGTCTTCCTGATACATTCAATTTATTTAAACAAAATAGTGGACATATTGTCCAGCGTTTTCTTAACTAGGACTCCGCCCCAAGACCCCCATATGTGTCAGCCTGTCTGCAAAAAAGACAGAAATTAAAACTGCCATGGGATACATAATTATGTATAGCCAAATAAACCACAATCTTACCAATATACAAAGCAACGTTGTGTGGACTCAGCTGCTTCTGCACGACTTTTTTGGGGTACTTGTACTCCTCAAGGGCTAATGTGCCTCTATAACTTCACTCTGCCAATCCTTTGCGACCCCCTATGGCTTCAGCCATGATCTTCACAACAAGTTAAGGTTTTTTATGGCCCAGGTTCTTTTCTACCTGCTTGCTACCAATCATAAGGCGGTGTTTTACATTATACTGTTAATGAAACAGCCTTTAAAAAAGAAATTGAGGGAACGCAGTCATGCACTTACCTTGCCATCAGCAATGTCAGTAAGAGGAGTGTGGTCTTTTGAGTGTGCAGCTGACGAGAAATGAAAAGTGAAGTTGATGTTTACACCAAAATAATAGCAACATAAACAAATAAATCATTTGGGCTTCTACCTGTGGGGAGTGCGTCTCCAGCATGCTTGGATGTCCTGCCTACCTGTGCTGGTGGTGGCGCTGGTGTGGGATGAAACAAAATAGGTGAAGGCGACATCAAAATAATAGCAACACAACTACATCCGAACGTTTGGGCTTGTGATGAATGTAGTGCAACAGTGTGGTGTTAGTCGGTGTGGTGTCCTCCTGTGCGGTGCTGTTGAGGTGGCGCGAGCGATGCAAATTGTTGTGCAACGCGACGGCGGCACCACACAACGGACACGTGCACAACAAAAAGAAGGACAACGATGGCGGGTTCGGTACGTGGTGAGCGGACGAGGGTTATCGGACAAGAGAAAAACCAATGGGAGCTGACAAGAAGACGAAGAAGAGGAAGAGGGCGACGGGCTCGAACATCACAGTGCTGGTGCCAGGGTCCGTACTGTCCACCTTCGGGGACGAGTACGAAGGACCCGACAGCAAGAGTCTCCGCTACCAGTCGTTCACGGGTCCTGCGGCCGCCTGCTTCAGCCGTCTCGCCCAGGCGCCTGCTGCCTTCCTGCGTGTGACGTACGTGGGCTAGGAAATCTCCGGGAATCACCTACCTAGGGAATCACCTACCTACCTACCTACCTACTGCTTCTGCACGACCGACCGACCGACCGACCGACCGACCGACCGACCGACCGACCGACGGAGGCACGGACGGACGGACGGATGCATGGACGAACGCACATCGCTCTCGCTTAATCGGAGTCCCTCGTTCCCACGTCCCGGCGCTTGCTCCGACGCGTGCTCTGATTGAGGCAGAAGTGACGGCAAAGAAACGTGCTACGGGCGCGGGATGCTGCAGCCAAGCGCCTGAAGCGAACGCCACCCGAGGTAGGTAACACTTGACAATGTATGTAGAAGGCTTCACCCTATAGTTCAGAATGCTGGCGCAGTTTTTAGGGGCGAAGCTCTTTAGGGCGTGGGCTGTGTGTACCCTGTATGTAGCCACCTCTAGTTTAGTTCTTGCAGTGTTCACTAGATGGCGGTACCGTCCCCTGTATGTAGCCACTTCTAGTTTAGTTCTTGCAGTGTTCACTAGATGGCGGTACCGTCCCTGTATGTAGCCACCTCTCCTTTAGTTCTTGTAGTGTTTACTAATGGTGGTACTTGTAGCTGATGATGAAAAGATGCAAGATGTTATACACTAGAAAGCGGTACTTGTAGTTGATGAAAGACGCGAGATCTTATAAAATAGGAATGATGTCACATATGGCGCGTGTCATTGGTTGAAGGCAATCGTTCGATTTAGTGCGGCGACGTACGCTAGGGAAGTGATGTAATAAAATCGAGTGGGCCAAATGTACAGAGGATTCATGGTTTACCAGGTTTACCTCCGGAGCTTCGCCCACTCATCATCATTCACTTCGTGGATATGGCGGCACTTTTTTTTGAAGAACTGGGGTTAAGGGACAAGGAGGGGCAAAATGGACTTAAAGCGGGTAGAACTAACTAGAAGGAGTTATCTGATTAGGTGGCTAAAGTCAACGCACGAGTGAAAATAAACCCTTCACTACAAAGTACCAGTCCTCAACTTCACTATTAAAAAAAGATAAATCTAGTTGTTGGTTCACTGAGTATTACGGCTAGGTCGCGTTAGCCGCCGCCCGATCTGGGGGTACAGCCGGATATCCATCCAACCATCCAGCCGTCATCGATATTTCTCGTCTAGTTTACTAGATGGCGCTGTCCCTTAGAGATGTGTACAATATGGCAGTTGAGTGAATGGACAGTAAATGGCGTTAGAGGTGCCACTCCTTTCCGATTGGCTGCTGCGCGGGGCTCCACCGATGCGGCCAGTCACACAGATTACCTACCAAGCCGTCATCTCTCATTCCCTGGATCGTCACCGTACGTGTCTGTTCGCGAGCGTGGTGCCGGGCGGATCCCGAGACGGTGCGCGCCAAGGACGCTACTGCAAAACATGGGCAACCTGAAGCGGACCCTAATGCGAGAGCGCGAAGCCGCGATATTCTCGGAGTTTTGTGAGGTGAGTTTCTTGTAGAATTCACGGTTTCCCCGAAACTTCCGGAGCTTCGCCCACACCACCGCAATCCATTCCGTAGAGATGCTGGTAATTTCGTTTTCTCCCGAGTTGCCTTTCAGCTCTAATCCGTAGGCAGCTGAGATTAGCCGAAGATGTTTCCTACGCTGCTATACATTTGTGAACAGCTGTCGTATAGTGTGGCAGGTTGTTCAAGCGTATTTTTCTTAAACGTCACATCGCTTACTTTCATGCTGCGTGAGAGGGTCAAGAACCAAGACAACCCACGGGGGTAAATCGTCTCTGTGCTGCGTCTCTTCGAACGTCACTTCAATGGTCTTGGACATGTTGGCTCGGGCAGGGCTGCAACAACAATGGGAGAGCGCCCAATTGAGAGAAATTCTGTCATATTCCCTAAAGGGATTAAGGCTTGAGCGTTTTGGTTGTCACTGCATAATCACCCTTACCCCTCCTCCTTACCTTGTTGTACACTGGTGCACTGCACGGGCCCACCCCATCCCACAGGCCGGGACAGGCTCGGGCCTGGAGCCAGACACGTATTAGGCTCGGGTCTTATACATATCGGTATATTGACGTGTGTATGCCGTTTGGCTTTGTTGTTTGAACGAATTATTAAACTTAATTTGCTGGCTGGAAAGCTCATGCCTTCCAAAATGAAGACTACTGAAGCAATAGAATATGCCTGATTCACGGGAATTGTCCTTCCACACGGACACTAGCCCCTATTGAAACTTGACTTCATCTTAGTCTTTCACCTTTTCTTCCCCACTATAGTGACTGCTTTTTCCTTTTTGTCACAAATCTCACTCACCTCCATCTTCACTGCCACGAGCTGCAAGCCTGCAACCACGACCGAGAGCCGCAGACAGCCACACTTCACTCCTGTGTTTGCACCAAGGCTCTCAGCCATTGGAGACCTGCAACCCTCTCTCACCCTATCGATCCCCGCGCGAGATCATGGTCCGGACAACCTGTCATTGGACGGGTAGCGCTAAAGAAGCCACCGGGTGGTTCACTTCGGCGCTCTAATAGAGAGTTCTTTTAGAAGCACCAGGTCTAGTCTTGCTTTAAGACATAACACTTTTAAATATCTAAGGCTGCTGTCAAGAAATAAATAAAATAATTAGCATTCGTTACAGCAAGATAATGAACACGAGGCCAAGAAGAAAAACTGCTATCTAACAGCTTGACAAAGGTCCTTGCCCCAATTCCTGACAGCCAAAAAACAACGTACCATGCCCGAAAGCGTCTCCAGTTTTACATCTCCGTTAAACATTTCTAGTTCCTATATGTAGCACAGCTGTTAACAAAAGTAAAAATATACATAAAAGTCAATACATGACCATTATCAACTTCACGGTTTCTTTGAGAAAACAAAAGATGCAAATGCAAAAGAGTGTCTCATGTAAGTAGAAACAGTGTACAATAATGAAAATGCACGAATCAGATGTAAGAAAATTGTATACGGTTTATGGACTTCTATGCATTTACGTCATAACTACAATGACGAAAAAAATGAAGCATGTTTGTAATTCAACTTCAAAAAAGAATTGAAAACTTAACAACAGAACATGTGGCAGGCAAATCGTTTTATAGTGATAGCATAGCTCGCATTATGACTTGTAGACAAGTGCTCAAGAACTTATTGCTTGACTGCACATCTTCTGTACTTTTCTATGCGAATGACATTTCTTTCGAATTCACTGAGCAAGCATGGCACACGGTATGATAGGCTGCTTAGCCCATATGTCGTGCACGAAAAGCATCTGAACCATTTGTCTCTCTTCAATGTATATTAGATAGCTTTGGGCATATTAGATAGCTTTGGACCCAGGACTATCATTGGCTACGGGTCCAAGCAGTCTGATGATCCTTTGTATTGTATGATTCAGCAACAACAACAACAAAATAATAAGGTTGCATATCGAGAAAAAAACTGTGGTTGTTGCAACGGGAAAATTTTTTGGCATTTTAGGGCGAGAAGGAATTCTAAAGTGGGCTGATCTGGAATGTGGAAAATACCTCTTCAACATGGGCGTGATACTGAGCATTTCCTATGTGGTGAACTGCCTTTTGCTGAAGTACACTAAACCTATGTAAATTGGATTTTGCGCGTGAGTTCTGCGGAAACCCGCAAGGTGGCGGAAGGGTTAAGAAAGAGAAAGAAGAGAACCATCTATTTGTAGCACGGAGCCATAAGGAAATTCATTCGGATTTATCAGAAAGAAAACAATCTTAGTTGCCGAAAAATTCTTCCTGGTCTGGGTTCAAACCCGGTACCAACGCCTATCCGGGGTGGCTGCTCTGCCAATTTAGCTAACCAGGAAGCTAGCAGTTGATAGCGCGAGGGTGAATTCATCGACAGCTCGAAGCACATGGACACAAGTATTGGACATACTTCTTATATGTGCAATACAGGCACATATAAGAATATGTATATATAGGCAGGCAGGCAGGCAGGCAGGCAGACAGACAGACAGACAGGCAGGCAGGCAGGCAGGCAGGCAGGCAGGGAGATGGATAGATAGATAGATAGATAGATAGATAGATAAATAGATAGATACGTTCCAACTCACCGAAGTTCACTAAGAAATGCTTCGCACTTAAAATAAACCTATTTCAATCATGTTTGACGCCTTTCTTATTCCGTACTGGTGACATTGGAAATAAAACAGGTCCAATTCTGATCTCCCCAGTAATGTAACCTTTGGATAAGTCACGTGAATCTTCCACAATTATTAATAAGTGATGAACGAAATGTTGAAGTTACCTTACGTCGCCACGGTACTACCCTATGCTGGCCGACGAAAAGTTCCGCAAATACGCAAGTAGGGCAATTACGCGATGGTTGACAACCTTAATGCTCACCGAGTAGCACCCAAGCACTATCCCTCCACCCAATGAAACGCGCACGCGCACAAAATGGAAAAAGTCTGCCATGGCGGATTGGTGGCTACAGTGCTCGGCCGCTGACCAGAATATGACGGGTTCCGGATGCAGTTTGGTGGCGGTGAAATGGTAGAGGCCCGTGTACTGCGCTATGTCAGTGCACGTTAAAGCAAACCAGATGGTCCAAGCTTCCACCTCTAGAAAGTTCTAGAAGAAAATTCTATTCTATATTTTCTCAGTACGCCAAAACTATCCATCTCCACTCAGTGAGATGATAGGGCTGAGGACAACAAATTGTGCACGTTGTTTTTACTCGAGCTCTCCTAGTTACTGTACCACCTGATGGTGTGTGGAACACCGCCTAAGTCGATGTATTTGATATTTTCATTTACTCCGGTCGTTAGGACTCTGAAGTTCAAAGGCAGGCTTCGTTGAAAGCTCTAAATTAAAATATGTGGGTTGCATAACATTTTTGTCTGCGCTGTTATTTGTCCTAATTATTTTGCTTTCACCTCTGAATGACTTGAGGAGTTCGTTGCAATGCTGAACTCGCTTAGTGAAATGCCCTTTGGGCAAAGAGTTTTACCTGAGCTATTTGAGCACGGTAAAAGCCCCAGGTAGTCGAAATATCTGGAGCCCTTCACTACGGCGTCTTTCATAATCACATGGTGGTTTCGGGACGTTACGTCCCACATATAAATTAATAAATACATCAATCTGAGCTATTGAAAGTTTCTTCAAAATGAATTTCCTGCATCAGTTTTCATCGTTCGTCGATTCATTTTAGCTAAAACATGTGCTCTTTAAGTATCCTAAGGAATACCCTGGCAAATCTACTTGTTTAATTATAATTCACTGGAAAACAGGTGAAGAAAAAAAATACGATTTTTATATATCACCTGAGTTCCCGTCAATCACTGAGCCGCGCCTCTGTCAAAGCAGTGGCTTCACGGTGTACAGTTTCTAAAGCGGGCAACGGTGCCTTTCTACCTTATTAGAACCAGGTGTTCGTCAAGAGAATGTTACAGCTGAACGGTGATGTGTTTAGAAATGAATAAGCTAGGCGTTTAGATGAGAGCCATGGATACCTTTTGAAGTCTTTGTTCTCGCTGATGACTTCCCACGTCGATCTTCCTTGGCAGATCGCATTCTGCTCGCTGGGAGCGTGTGGGTCGTGGCGGCGTACTCCGTTAGTGGAATCGCAGAAGTGGCTTACCTGCAATATTTGTTGGGTCTATAGAGTCAAATTCTATCGTTCGTCGAACAATCCTACCAATATCCTTTGCTGTAGGTGCAACATCACACGCCGGAATGCACGGCTGAAGACTGATACGGCACGCATTATACCCCTGTCACACGGCCACCACCGAACTCCGTCAACGTGAAGCTCCGCTAGGTAGTTCGACGGAGATGGAGTTGTATCAGTGTCACACGGCAATGACAAGGTTGCAATAGTTGCCGCGAGGGGGCTAAGCCAGCCCTGTTTGAGTTTCCCCGAAGTGTCCCAAATTTATCAATAGGTGCTTTTTTGTGAATCTTCGTTATGCGGTTTTTACAATAACACTATGATAAGTACGTCTGAATGCAACATTGCATTAAAATTTTTTCGAATGAAAACACATTCTCTAATTGTAGCAATGCTGGCAGCGACGCTGGCCACTTTGTGCCTAACACTATGTTGGTTTACGATTGCGCTGTGCTCGGTGACTTGTTGATTTTGCAGCCCGTGTACCAAAGTCCTTCTTTCCTTCGCACGTGAGCGCGTCCCTAGTTAGTCCCATTACCCATTCCTGCAGTCGTCGAAGCAGGTGAAAATGAGGCAGCATTGTCAGTCATTTATGTTGTCACTGCGGCCATTTAGAGCTCGAAAGTTTTGTCTGACCTGCCGATACTGGGAACGAGAGTACCTCGTTCCGCTGCAAAAGGAGATCGTCGAACGTCCTTTGTGAAATGCTCCGTTTACCTTCATTTGCGTAAGGTTTGCCGTGTGGCACGGACCGCATCTCTCTTGTCGTAAGGACGAGGAAGCTAAACGGTGTTCGCGGTTGCCCGCGTGACAGGGGTATTAGTTTTCTCATTTTAAGGCGATAGCCTTTAAAGTATCGTACTCGCGTCCGTCCGGCCGTGTCCTACAACAGTGCAAGCTGTGGTCTCGCCCCCTCACTTCCTCTCGGTAATCACGTGACGGTACAGTGGCGCATAGCAACAGTTGCGCGCCAAGGCTGGGGGCTCAACCTCTTGCACTCTCTCAGCGACCACATCATTGCTTGAGAGCGTTAAAAAAGTATGAAAAAAAGAAAAAGAGAGGAGAAAAGAAAAAAATAGGAAGAAAAGACGTGGCATAGTTAGTGGAATGACTACGGGCTTTTTTAATCCGTCCAAAGGATGGTTACAGGTAGTTTATTTCAACAAAAGAAACTAACAAAAGTGAGATTGTAGCAGTCAGTCCTTTGGCTGACCGACCGAATATTTGATTCATTGATTGATTGGCTGAATGATTTATTCATTCTTCATTCATTCATTCACTCATTCAACACTGGATTTTCCAACATGCAGTATGTGCGAAGACTTACAAAGGCAGCTCTGACATCACCTCAGGAATGACGCAAGTTTTTCTATTAACACAAAAATACTAGTCTTCAGAGGACAGAAGAAGTAGCATTTTTCTGAAATCTTCCACGATAATGAAAACGCTCTTTTCTCTAAGTAATTAAATTGATTTTTATCGATATTTAGTGCAGTTCCAACATCTGGGGTCTAGGGGCGTTGCTTCTTTCGAGAAACTACAAAATTGAAGACCAAATAGACATGCGTCAAAGAGTAGAAGACACTCACGTTGGGGACATATGGCATGAACATGATTGACGATTCGACAGGATTTATCCTTTCTGTTGTGGTACGGATAATGCACTCCTTGGGGAATATACATGAAGTTTCGTTAAGTGGGCACGAATCTCCAGAGGCCAGTGTTGGGTTGAAGGAAATCTTTGACGAGCACGCATTCAGTTTGACCAATGTCACCCCTGTGACCTGAGTGAACAGAAGATAAGAGTATTTAGAAAGGCATGAACATCGATTAACTGCAAGTTTAAGGTTCGAAGTTGTCCTGATGTACTAGTACATGTAAGCTAAGGTTCCTAGATTTTCCTTTGTTTTTTTTTATGTGCCGAAAACCATAGAAACGAAATCGACTAATCACGTTGGCTAAAGCTCGGCTTCGGCCGCCATATTTTTCCAACCAGAAACTTCGCCAGCACCTTGCGAAACGAGTCCGCCGTTCGCCAAGGACGACACTGACGGGACGAAGAAGGCGCGCCGCATCCGCTAAAAGATGCGTGGCTAATGTACTTTGATATATGTGGATTTATAAAGCTGCCAAATAAGCAAGAAAATAGACGGGGAAATGGGGAAGTTCTTGGTACTTGGGCAAAAGAGAAAAATCTGGGGACTTCAGTGTAAATGCGTTTCAATAAAATTGACGTCGACAGAGTGGGAGGCATAATGCAGTGCTTCAGTTGCCAACGTCTGCTAGTTTTGGCGACCATGACTGCTTCTGCCAGCTGCCCCAGTCAGACCGAATACGTCGCACCTAATAATACCTGCAGTAGATCCAGCACGATCATAACTTCGCACCCCTGTAAGGCCAACTTCTAACCGAGTATGTACTACTGGTTGCTCTTCACTTCCTGTTTCCAGTATCACTCTGTAACTGTGTAACTGAGTGTGTGCATGATGTAATGTGTAAGGTCATTCGTGCTGCTGAGGCTTAGTTTCACCATGAGCGGAAGCCCTTTGTCAGGCCCTTGTGACCTTTTGCCCCTGCTCCTTCTTTCTTCAAAGGAGATAAAATAAACTTTTGTTCAGGTGTGCACAAGCAACGCCTCTGTAATACATTCGTCAGGGGACGATTTCTGCCGTCACCGATACCTAAAGAGAACAGATCGCTGAAGACACATCATGCGGTGCTGCACCTGAGTGTTAGCTAAAGGACGAACATGGGGAGGAGCTTCTCTGTGAGTAACTTCAATGAGACTCTTTGGATCTGCTGCAGTTGTCATCATAGCTTCGTCAGTCTTGTTGCTTTTGCTGTTATCAGCATTATCATTTCACACTTGAAATGACACTTTCGCCCTAGTCTGCTCTCAGCGCTAGCTGTCTGCATGTTACCACCATTACTGTGCAATTTACACTCGAGCAGCATAACAAAGTGGAATATACCTGTGTATTCGCAATTATATAAGCATTGTGGCGCAGTTATAGCTCGGATCATTGCGATTATGGTCACTACAGCCATAAACGTATTGCAATGATCGTAGTGTCGCAAAAAGAAAAATACTATGAACCTATGAAAGTGTATACGTTAGAAAAGATTGCTGATGAAGGCCAACATATTTGGCGGAATATAAAATAAAGCATAATAGGTAGTCAAACAACGAATGAACTACACTGCAGTTACGACAATTTGATTCGGAGATCCCTACTAGCACATCAACTACATTTTTTCAACATATGGAGAAACTTAGTTGATAGGGCAACTCAGATAAAAGTCCCGAGCGTATTACAGGATCCTCCTCGCAGTAGGTTAGTGGGTCTATTTGAAAGCAGTTCCGAGACCTGGCGTGACAATGTGGTAGAATGCTTGATTGAGACCAGATTGCTGCTGTTCTAAGTTCCTGCTGACCCTGACATTTATTATTATACGCGAAGCGTCCTTGACGCCTGTTTTACGCTGTCCCTCCATACGAACGGCCCGAGCACCGCAGTGTTGGCGCATGCCAAGCGGTGTTTATAGTCACCGCTGCTGCTGCTCGTTGACGCCCCACTCCCGTTTCAGTACGCACTGACGTCACTCTCTCCCTTGCTGGCCGCACACCTCGCTGCAGCGCCCGCACTGCCACCTCGACAGTTCGCCCGCAACACCTGCCGCGACCACCACTCGCTGCACCACCGACTCGTCGGTTCACGGGGCAATGATCTGACGCGCACTTAACGTCCGCTTTCAAACTAGGGCGTGCAAGTATTTGCCAATCCGGCTATCCGGTTAAACCGGAAAAATCGAATCCGGGCTTTAAAGCCGGCTATTTGGTTTATCTGAATTAAAAACCGGAAATTCTGCTTATCTAGTTTTAATGAACCTACACCCGGTTATTAAAATATTCGGAAACGAATATTTAGTCTCGCTAAAAGTTTCTTTGAAATTAAGTGCTATAGCATACGCGCCGACACACATGCGCCGCTCGTTAATAATTACCGACAATATTACTGATGCCCCATGCAAAGACTTCCGGTTCTTAACTGTGCATGCATTTTCACACCCTGCGGATATTTAGAACTAACAGAATGTTTGGGAATGCGTAGTCACTAGCCACCTTTCAAGAGGCATTATCACAAATGGCTCACGTATAGCCCCCCCCCATTAAGACCAAATGAACGATTGAGAAGGTCAACAAGAGCACATATCGGACTTTTAAAAATGGTTGGAATGTTTCCTACAAAAGCTACAATCCAAGAAAACGAATATTCACCGTAGCATCACAAAATAGAAAATCCTATTATTCGATTTTCCTAATATCACGGTATTGTTAACCGAATTACCATCCGAAGATCGGCCAATCCGTTATCCGGTTTTCGAAAGCTAACAAGCCAATTAATCGAATAACCGATACCAGTTTCGCCGCAAAGCCGGTTTAATGTTGAAGTCCTAGTTCAAA
Organism: Rhipicephalus microplus; assembly: GCF_013339725.1. Lineage (NCBI taxonomy): Eukaryota > Metazoa > Arthropoda > Arachnida > Ixodida > Ixodidae > Rhipicephalus > Rhipicephalus microplus. The sequence goes on along the minus strand of NW_023612692.1, from coordinate 30,365 downwards.
CAAGTTTGTACGTGTCACCTACAAGACCTACTCCCGTCATCGCTTCAAACAATATCCAGCGCTCACCGCCGAACCCGTGTTAGCGTCGTCCAACCCATGAAACCACCCGTGCGTGCCGCTGCTTCTTCGCAGCCCATTAGGGAAGATGTGTTAATTTTCTTGCATGGGTCGGTAAATGCTGTCAATGCCAAGCTTTTCGTCCCGCTCACACGCTAAGATTTCCCGTGTCTGTTCTCGCGCCGTTCCAGGGTAGATATGAACTGTCAATCAGCTATGGCACATACCCGATACTGGTGGTACATACCGCTCGTGGGTATGTGCCACTGTGTGGCGGAAACAATTTCACGTACTGACGAGACTGTGACTTCCGTGTTAGCGTTCGTCCAACCCATGAAACCACCCGTGCGTGCCGCTGCTTCTTCGCAGCCCATTAGGGAAGATGGTGTAATTTTCTTGCATGGGTCAGGTAAATGCTGTCAATGCCAAGCTTTTCGTCCCGCTCACACGCTAAGATTTCCCGTGTCTGTTCTCGCCGTTCCAGGGTAGATATGAACTGTCAATCAGCTATGGCACATACCCGATACTGGTGGTACATAACCGCTCGTGGGTATGTGCCACTGTGTGGCGGAAACAATTTCACGTACGTGACGAGACTGTGACTAATTCATGTCTTGATCCGCACGCCATGTTCGGCAAAACATCTTACCCTCCCATACTGATTTGGTTCACGTCATATGAGAGGTGATCAAGAAAGCACCCAGACGTAAGTGGACAGACGGATGGACGGTGGGACAGACAGACAGACAGACAGACGACAGACGACAGACAGACAGACAGACAGACAGACAGCAGACAGACAGACAGACAGACAGACAGACAGACAGACAGACAGACAGACAGACAGACAGACAGACAGACAGACAGACAGACAGACAGACAGACAGACAGACAGACAGACAGACAGACAGACAGACAGACAGACAGACAGACAGACAGACAGACAGATAGATAGATAGATAGATAGATAGATAGATAGATATAGATAGATAGATAGATAGATAGATAGATAGATAGATATATATAGATAGATAGATAGATTCGTTTGCTGTACGCACGAAGTAAACCCGTGAAATGTTTTTTTTCGCTGATTGCACTATGCGACCAGGTTCCACAGTTCCACAGACAAAAACTAGAGCATTCTTGTTAGAATTAGTTATGATATGCTTAAAGAGATGAAATATAGCAAACAAGGGGCATTACAACAAGATATCGGTGAATACCAGGAAAGATCATCTACAACGCAGAAGATAACAAAGCAGTACCAAAACATCTCGTAACAGTGATAGGATTCCGCTGTCAGAAAATTAAAAGGGCTTCTTTCTATATTCAATAACGTTCAATACAGGCATAAAGGCAATGCATTTCCATAGCTAGAACTCTGATCTGCCGATTCAACTTATCCTCTCATTACATCAGGAACACTACCACATTCTCAACAACAAGGCAGCCGATGAAGCAGCATGACAAGCATATTAGACAGATATGAATTGCTTTTTACATAAACAAACGGGACACGTTGCATTACAAATGCAGCATATTTTTCAAGCGTAGGACACGACCTTGGACCGCCGTTTATTATTTTAACGAATGTTGCACATCTCCTCATTTGTCGATAACCGTCATTTGCGGAAATGATAGGGAATGCGGTCATTAGTATTTACCAACCTGTTTAATTTATTAGTGTAACGTTCCTAAATATACCACCGCGATCAAGTAGCCCAACAGCAACATCATATAGATGATTTGACTTCCTTTCAACACCAGAAAATGAATGCGCTTCATTCTAAGCGAGCTCTTGCGTGTGCTATTTTGTCGTAGCACTTCTGAAACTTCGAGACACACGGCTGTCGGTTTCTTACCTTAAACCAGAAGGTAATTAGGCAGCTGATACATACCGGGATTTCCAAATGTCTTGGTTGTTGGATCGTTCAATTCAGCTAAAAACGTTGGTGTGACTTTGATATACTCTCCGGGCTTTCCACAGAGCTTCCACTGCTTCGTGAAGGGCCTTTCCTGCTCTTGTGACTCTGCGGGGAGGTCGATGCGTACGTCACTTTTCTCAAACAAACTCGAAGACAAGCGGCGCGCACTGCTTCTCTTTGGCCACGTGTGTGGGAAGTTGATTGTCACGTGCTTGAAGTACACGAGGCCATTGGTTGCACGGTGAAGGAAGTGAGACGAAGACCTAAGCAGGCTCTGCAAGCATGCGAGTAGATTTAGTTCAACCATTTCCTTAAGGGTTGGTTTGTAATCACAGGAAAGAAGAGCTATGTGTGAGATAACTAGATAGAATAAATGGTAGAAAAGGAAAGCTAAAGAGGTTAGCCAGTTCAGGATAACCAGTTTGCTACCCTACCCATGAAAACGAGATGGGGGAGATTGAAAGATAGCACAGCACAGACACAAGCACACAGTCAGTAACAGTCGCCCACTACTGGCTGCTGTTGCTGCAAATGGCAGTTGCCCCCTTCTATTGACTGATTGCTCCTATTCCTATCTTCTACCTTCCTACTCTTTGTTCCCCCTCCCCCATCTCCCTACAACACGCTGCGCCGTGCTCTCTTAAGGGATGCATAAATTAGGCGTCTTTTCCTTCCTCTAACCACAATCACAACCACCATGAATCGGGAGTGGAACACGATATAACTGTCGCAACCGCAAATTCGCACAACAGTTTAGTATGACGAATGCATTAGTTGTCGATATGCGTAAAGCCTTCTGAAAGCTCCTCCATTCAAAAAAAAAAAAGCATGATGGAAGCTAAACAAAAAAAAAAAAGATGCCGGAGGGTCTAGCCAAAATCGTAACCATCTGAGGCGTGGAAATCAAGTATTTTGACACAGATCTACGAAACTATTTCAGAAAAATGACCATATATGTTAGGTCAAGTACTGTGAAGGGTGACGCTGTTCTACTCAATATTGCGTGGAGAAAGCGCAGGATTGCACCAAGCCTTACACAGTGTGAATTTCTTAACAATTCGCTGGTTCAAAGCTTTCTTACGAAAGGATGAACTATAATTAATCCGCATTAGGCGCAGCGCCAACAACAAGCTCATCCACAGACCCACAGTACCCTGATTTCTTGTTGTGGTCATATGAGCTCTTGCACAGCATGCCACGCATATGGCAGAAAATAAGATGTTACCTTCTGAGAAGACAGGGCACGCAAGCATGTACCCAAGTAGGAAGTCGGGACGCCTCAGACGCTTACTAACGATTGAAGACGCACTCAAAGACGAAAAGAAAGAAGGCATAGAAACTTATCTGTGCATGCCCATACAACATGCGAACATGTCAATCTGGCATGTGTGGGGATCTACGTTAAACACGACTATTAAGGCATTTGATTTCATATTTGTGCAAGTTAATCGACGGTTGGCTTACGCATGCGCTACCAATACTATTATTGATATACCAATCTTCGCCCAGCCGCGGTGGTCTATAGTGGCTAAGGTACTCGGCTGCTGACCCGTAGGCTGCGGGATAGAATCCCGGCTGCGGCGGCTGCATTTCCGATGGAAGTGGAAACGTTGTAGGCCCGTGTGCTCAGATTTGGGTGCACGTTAAAGAACCCCAGGTGGTCGACATTTTCAGAGCCTTCCACTACGGCGTCTACCAATCTTCAACTATCAGACACGTTTCTTCATTTCTAAGCAGGTACAGAAGAGTGCATACATCGAAAATTGGCGTGCGCTCGCAATATGACAATGTAAAGAAAGATTAGAATGCCAGATTAATAGGTTATCATATTGCATGGGCATGAGCAAGTATGCTTTCAGCTAGATAACTTTTCATCACTTCATTCACTTTAGTTGCGGAAAGGACAACGATTAACGTATGCACCCCCTAGTCATAAATTGAATTAACCAAAGTATCTTGCCTGTCGATGAGGTGTACCTAAACGAATAATAAAAGTCACTGGCGTTCCACGTCGTCATAAGCGTTGGCGGTGTCAACACAGGTGATGCAAAAAAAAAAGATCATCACGCGATCATAGCGCCATATGACGTGACCATTTAACGTCATCGTGACGGCGCTGATCAGGAAGTGTGTGGGACATCATATCATGTACGTGATGTCATTACATCACATCACTGTTTGGTGAAGGGCATACTGACCTCGAAGGCAGGGCGAAACGTGTTGAGGTGCACAACATTTAACATGCCTCCGACCCTGGACTAATTGCAAGACGATGCTATTTGCTGGAAACATCCTAAAAGGGGTGCGTGGTAGCTTCAGTACATCTAATCCTAAGAAAATGAACAGGGCTGTAGGCTGAGGCGGGGGACCCTGTGAAGTTTCTCGTGTTTCTAAGTAATCAGAACATCATTTAGGTACTTCGTTTTGCGAAAACATATGTATAGATATTTGCATTATGGTAAATACCTTGACGTTCTCGATGATGGTCTCGTTGTAGGGCACATCCTTGTTGATCGAAATCAGCAAGTCCTTGTAGCCTCCGTCGCTCTTGTCTATATCCAGATTTTTCACATAGCTAAATAGGCACAGCAGTGCGGCAACAGCAGGCACTCGCGAGGCCATTCTCAGACAACAAGCTGTTCAACAGAGTGAAAGATAAATTACATTTATTATTCGAAAACCAGTGATGGCACCGTGGCTACTTAAAAATATTTCATTGACTGGTGTATTTGATAACATGCAGCTTACGTTAGCATCGGAGTCCAGAATGTGGGAGTGATGGGTTCTTTTCCGATAAGTTTCACACGTAGCAGAATCTTAGACGAGAACGCAGCTGTTTCGAACCATGCACTTATTCGTCGAAAATAATATAGCGAAACGCGCTCGGGGCCATTTGCCTTGCGCAACGCGCCATTCTGGAGTTGTCTACTTATTTATTATTTATTTATTATTTATTTACTTACTTATTTTTTTCGACATACAAAGATACGCAATTACACTGAGAAAAGAGAGAAAGAGCAAGAGTGAAAAGGCAGGTTTTTGTCGCGTGGTGAAAGGATGTGATTTCTCTAGAGGGTACACGCCATTGATGAACTGATACGGCCGGCCGGCGATTTGTGTCATGGAGGCACATGACGCGAGGCACATGACCGATTTGTACCCTCTTTAGGAATGGTAAAATCGATGAACAATGTTTCACTGAAATGTTCTCGGTTAATCGAATAATCGTAAGTGATTTCGGTGCTTCACGTAATCGCCATACTCGATTAAACCTTTTCGATCAATCTACTGTTGGAACCACTGCTCCCCCCCACCCCCTCAATACTGCCCCTTGGCCGGTGCGCATGGGGGGAGACGAGCGATGCCGAGACGAAAGAAGACTAGCACACCAACTCTGTTTTCACTGCAGCGCATGTTTGTTCGCTAGTAAAACGAACCGAAGGCCAGCGGTGGTCCTACCTCATAGAGATGGCAATGAACTCACCCTGGTCTGCGTTGCACACGGCATCCACTTCCAGGCCTTCCTCAAAGGTTCAAGTGCGGGCAGTTAGCAGCCCCCTACGTGACGTGGCAGAAATACTTTTGCCCGCTTCTCTCCGCTTACATCCCACTACTGCATTCACCTCCTCTCGTCTCCACCCCTCCCTTTTTTTTCTATCTGGTGCTGGTTAGCCGATGAAAAGCACATGTATTATTTGTGTGGTACATTGCATTATTATTAAATTTTGGTGTGCATACTGCTTCATTTGTCATGTCGGAATGACGAGCAATCGCAAAAGGACCACGGTGTGGTCGTTGTTCTGAAAATATTCGAAAGCGACGACTGCGATGTTTGATTCACCTTTTACCCGGCCAATCCTTGTTCTCCTTCTTCTTCTTCTTCTTGTTCAGCTATTGTCCGTGGCGCACACCACTATTACGAAACGACTGGCTCCAAAACCGTAAGAGAAAATGCGACTTTATTCTGCGTTCGCGGTGAACTATCTGTCTTGCCGTGCCTCGCGAGCTTTGTGTCCTCGGCTTTCTCTTCTTTCCTCTCGGTGTCGCGCGTTATAGTTGCTCCATTCCGGTTCCTTTTTTCAACATCATCCGGGGCGTAGCGTCGGGTTGCGTAGGGGAGCGTACCGTCGGGTTGCAGCAGTGTAGCTCCTTGCTTACGGCTGAGGCTATGGAGCTTCTGACATTCCAAGTGATTGCCGATCTTCTTCACGCATGGCGTCGGCAATCGAATCCACGTGGGGCTGCAACGAAAGCAACAGGTTCCGTAGCTCGTCCCGCACGATCTGTCGGATGGTCTTACGCAGATCGTCCGTGCTGAGGCCATGGGCTTCGGCGCAATTGGCGATTGAAGAGCGACGGTCATACGGCCTTGTGCGCATCTCAAGAGGCTTCTCGATTGTAGAGGCCTCGGTGAGGAATTCTTCAACCGTCTTGGGCGGGTTGCGAACGAGTCCCGCAAACAACTCTTGCTTCGCGCCACACATGAGGAAGTGGAGCTTTTTGTCTTCAGCCATGGTTGGATCAGCATGCCGAAACAGTTTCGTCATCTCTTTTGTGAAGATGGTGACATTTTCGTTCGGTAGCTGCACCCAGATCTCAAGCAAAGCAGTGGCTCTTTCTTTGCGAGCGACGCTTGTGAAAGTTTCCAGGAAAGCGCCGCGAAAAAGATCCAGGATCACGGTGCAGACTCCCGATTTTCATACAAGGTCCTCGCCGCGTCTTCCAGATAGAAGTAGACGCGGCGCAACTTTTCTTCAGAGTCCCACTGGTTCAAGGCGGCCACTTGGTCGTCCATTTCCAGCCAGGTCTCTTGTTCTTCAAATGAGGATCTGTGCAAGATCGGTGGCCCCTTTGCCTGCTACATTACGACAATGGCGGGTGTCGGTATAGGGGCTGTCATAGTGGTCGCAGTAATGGGGGTGTCTTTCGGCTTGCGATTATTATCGAGTACGGCCCCGTACTCCGGAGGTAGCCCCTGCCGTCGGCGGCTTGCTCGAAGGTCTAGGTTGGCAGGGGTGTGTGCTTCGCGGTTGGGACTTGGCTCTCGACCAGAGGGGGTCGTTCAGTACATGGACGGGAAGCACCTCCACCAGGTGTCACGGGGTCGTCACGTGGACGAAGGGAGGATACTGCAAGTGGAATAATCAGCTGTTTCTTCAGGCCGAACTTGTGGTCACGCAAAAAGAAAATCAGCTTACACCAAGACACTGGCACTGATAGCGGCAAGCAGAGCGTCGGACGTCGATCAACTGACAAACGGCGAAGCGTGTCGGCAGTTACACACTCGCCATCACACATTCTAGCGTTATGGGTAGCGGCTACGTAGATTCCAGACTAATCTGAAATGCTCACGACTTGGGCGTAATCTCAACAAAATGATCTACGGCAGCCCTGAAGCTTCTCGAACACTGTAGGTGCGGTTCAGATAGACAAATACTTGCCAACGCAATGCGGTGACTGTATGATCGGCCTCTTTCTGTGCAGGTGCTATTACAGCAACGTCCACATGCGTCGACAGTCTACAAGGCAGTGAAAGCCCTGCTGTGTTTCCTGAGAAAGACAGGCTTGTGTGAACGCCTCTGACAAGCGGTAGAGCTCTACACGCTGCAGTGCAATTACTGTCAGTCTTTTCCCCCCCTTTTTTCTTTTCCCTTTCTTCCCTTTTCTCGTCTTTCTTTTCCATTCCCTAATCCCCAGTGTAGGGTAGCCAACCGGATGTCTTTCTGGTTAACCTCCCTGCCTTCTCCCTTTTGTTGCTTCCTTCCTTCCGTAGGCGCGGTTTGCGCTGAGAGTCGCGTACAGCGTAATGGGGTATTAAGAAATCTTGAGGAAGGAACGTGGCAATGGGATAAATCTGCGATTGCCGACCAAATAGGCCAGAAATTCTACTTCATAATTTTTAGCGAACCCAGTTTGATGCTAGAACAGCAATATAAACTGCCTGATCCAAAATATCTTTTATTCAAGAAGTCATTGTTAACAGGTTTTCAAAAAGTCCTTCTTTGAGAGTAATCTTGAGATTTTGAGTTCTTAGGAAACTACTTCGAAGGGGGAGGTCCGTTACGCTTCAGAGCCTTTTGAGATTCTGTGTCCATATCTGTAAAGCCTCCCGAAGCATTTGTTACGCGTTCAGATTCAGCATGAAATAATCTTCAGAAAGTGCTGCTTTTTTGAGAGACAGATCTACGATTATCTGTCAGATTTTGCATCTCTGTACTTTTTGAAATCGCCAAAACTTGAGAATCTTGATCTTGCACAGAAGTTGAACCAAAGATTTGACTCAGCTGTTGTGATAGCATGTTAGCCCAGGCTTCAAAAAAAGTGAATGCCAAACGTGCCACTGCCTTTCCAGTAGACGTTTCAAGGCCTCTGCTATAGACTTGCAAGGGATGCATCCATGGCAGCTGTGTGGGGCATTATGCCTGCATAACCTTTCGATATTTCATGCAGTACTTTGACAACCTCCCTCCCAAACCAAAGCCTGTGTTCTATGATTTCTAGTACACCCAGTTCTCTCTCTTTGGCCGCACATTCAGCAGGGTCTGCAAGGTGCGCTCCATAACACAAATAACACTTGTGTTCTTCAGAGTTACATCCACGGTTGTCACGACTCTGTCTGCACAGACAGCATCTAGCAATTCATCTGCATCTTTTGTACTGGGCCAAATCGCCAACATTTCAAGCACTGCAATGGTCTTGGCGAAGTGGCTCTATTTGAGATTAGTGACCATGCCTTAATTGCTGTTGGTGACTCTTGCTGTAAAAGTTACTTAGCCGACTCGGTAGATGATTTCCTGTTATCAGTCGTTCGGGCGCACCTATAGACTGAAAGTGCCCTGTTACCTAAAAGTTTCAGAATTTCTCGAGGTGCCAGACTCGTATCGACCCCGTGGATTATGCCCTTTGTACAAGCAAGATCAGCTGAGACAATTGGACTCCTTGGCAGTGCAACAAATTCAGCACAATTGAGAAGCTCTCGGGCGCAATTCTGATCTACATAGCAGCACAGGATACAACCTAGTCCGAACTAGCAGACATTATTGATCTTCTAGAAGAGCGAAGAAGCTTTGCGAAGCTCCACTTGAATTTCCTTCGGATTCTTCATTGGATCGGAACCACCTTCGGTAAGAACCAGAGCAACAGGGACGTAGTTTTCTCTACTGCGAAGCAAGGCATCAAGCGGCCAATCCTTGACCAGCAGATAGGCTAGCCCAGTAGAGTGTTCTTGACCAGAGGATGTAAAAAAGATCAGAATAGTCTGAGTTGTCTGACTTCCAAGAGACCACAAAAACTAGTCAAAATAAAACCAAGAGGAACACAAGAAACCCCAAAGAAAACAGTTGTTTTAGCTAGTAGAGATCCTGCCACTCTGGGGGATTTGCCAAGAACCGGATACCTTTCCCAAGAAATTCTCAATTATTAGATTAAATGTCGACAAATTAAAGATCAAAGAAGTAATAATGTAGCAAACTTCAAAATAATCGAAAAAGAGATGATAATAATAAAATACTAAAATTGATAGTAAAAACAGATAGTAACTAGATAGATAGATGGAATTGGTATTTCAGGGAGGAATAATTAAAAACTAAAAAAGCAATTTAAAAAATAGGAGTATCAGCTGGCTCTATAATCAAATCTTTTTCAACCTTTACTAACTCGTCCAAGCCTGGACTTCCCTGTCGCTCTAGCCAAGAAACAAAGCCCCAAACGAAACCACATTTGGTACAATTATATGATGATGATGACGATGCTTCTTGGATGATTGGCACCTACCTACTACTTTATGTAATCAAAGGTGCTTACCGCGTACATTCTTCTTATTGCATTCCGCACAAGGCCCACACCCTTTACAAGGGATTGGCTGAGTAAAACGCGCATCCCACATTGCCGTCGTCGTTTTGCTACATTCTCTAAAGAATGACCACACTACGCTCTTTTGCGATTGCCCCGCCGCGGTGGTCTAGTGGCTAAGGTACTCGGCTGCTGACCCGCAGGTCGCGGGTTCGTATCCCGGCTGCGGCGGCTGCATTTCCGATGGAGGCGGAAATGTTGTAGGCCCGTGTGCTCAGATTTGGGTGCACGTTAAAGAACCCCAGGTGGTCGAAATTTCCGGAGCCCTCCACTACGGCGTCTCTCATAATCAAATGGTGGTTTTGGGACGTTAAACCCCACATATCAATCAATCAATCTTTTGCGATTGTTCATCATTCGACATGATGAAGGAATCATTATTCACACCAAACTGTAATAATAAAGCAATATACCACGTAAGCAATACAAGTACTTTGCCATCGGCTAACCAGTACAGGATTGAAAAAAGGAGAGGGTGGGGCAGGAGAACGTGAGTGCAGTAGTGGGCTGTAAGAGGAGAGAAGCAGGTAAAAGTATTTCTGCCCCGTCACGTAGAGGACCACTTACTGCCCACCCATGAGCCTTTGAGGAAGGCCTGGAAGTGGTTGCCATGTGTTACGGAGACCAGGGTGAGTTTATTGCCGTCTCTATGAGGTAGGACCACAGCCGGCTTTTGTTTCATTTTACTAGCGAACAAATATGCGCTGCAGTGAAAACAGAGTTGGTGTGCTAGTCTTCTGCGTCTCGGCATCGCTCGCTTCGCCTCATGCGCGCTGGCTAAGGGTCAGTATTGAGGGGGCGGGGGGGAGCAGTTGTTGCTACCATAGATTAATCGAAGGTCTTAATCGGTTATTTTGATTACGTGAAGCACCGAAATCGCTTACGATTATTTGATTAATCGAGCACATTTTGTCGAATGATCGTTCATCGATTTTGCAATTCCTACAGAGGGTACAAATGTATCGGAAACAAGAGGTCATGTGCCTCCATGACGGAGATAACTGCGTTGCCGTATCGGTTCATCAATGGCGTGTGCCTTATAGAATGTCACACCTTTCACCTCACGAAAAATACTGCATTTTCACTCTTGCTCTCTCCCTCTTTTCTCAGTGTAATTGTGTATCTGTGCATCTCCGAAAGAATAAATAAATACATACATAAATAAATAAGAAGACAACTCCAGAATGATCCTTTGCGCTAAGCAATAGCCGCGACCGCTCTTCGCTATATTATTTCGACGGATAAGTGCGTAGTTGGAAACAGCTACGTTCTTATTTATTATTCTGGTACATGCGAAATTTGTCGGAAAAGAACGCATCACTCCCACATTCTGGACTCCGATGCTAAACAGCGCTGACGGAAGCTGCATGTTATCAAAGACACCAGTCAATGAAATACTTTTAGGTAGCCACGATGCCATCACTGATTTTCGAATAATAAATGTAATTAATCTTTCACTCTGTTGAACAGCGTGTCATCTGAGAATGGCCTCGCGATTGCCTGTAGCTGCCGCAATGATGTGCCTGCTGATCTGTGTGAGCACCTTGGAGATAGACAAGAGCGACGGAGGCTACAGGGACTTGCTGATTTCGATCAACAAGGATGTGCCTTACAACGAGACCATCGTCGAGAACGTCAAGGTACATAACATAATGCAAATATTTATACATATCTTTTCGCAAACGAAGAGAATAAATCACGTTCTTTTTTTCTTAGAAACATGAGAAACTTCACAGGGTGCCCCGCCTCAGCCCACACGCCTCCTCTTTTTCTCATAGGTTGATGTACTGAAGCTCCCACGCACCCCTTCGAGAAGTTTCAAGCAAAGAGCATAATTGAAATTGCAATTCGTTCAGAATCAGAGGCATGGTAAATGTTGTGTACCCCAACACGTTTCGCACTGACTTCGTGGTCGGTAAACCCTTCACCAAACAGTCATGTGATGCAATGTCATCCCTGACATATTTTAATGTCCTCACACACTTTCTAATCGGCGACGTCACGATGACGTTAATGGTGACGTCATATGATGATATGATCGCGTGATCTTTTTTTTTGCATCACTCATGTCGACATCACCGACGCGTACGACGACGTGGAACGCCAGTGAATTTTATTATTGACTTTAAGTACACCTCATCGACGGGCATGATACTTTGGTTTGTTCAATTTCTCACTAGGTAATGTATACGTTAAGCGTTGTGTCTTCCGCAACTAAAATGAATGAAGTGATCAAAACTTATCTAGCTGAAACTTGTTCTCTCATGCCCATGCAATATGATAACCTATCAATCTGGCAATCTAATCTTTCGTTGCATTCTCATTGTTGCAAGTGCACACCAATGTTCGAATAATACACTCTTCTGTACCTGCATAGAAATGGAGAAACGTGTCTGATAGCTGAAGCATGGTATATCGATAATAGTAGTAGCACGTTCGGGAGCCAACCGTCGATCAACTTGCACAAATATGAAATCAAATGCATTAATAGTCGTGTTTAATGTAGATCCCCACGCATTCCAGATTGACATGTTCACAAGCTGTATCGGCATGCGCAGATAAGTTTTTATGCTTTCTATCTTTTTCGTCATTGAGCGCATCTTCAATTGTTAGTAAGCGTCTGAGGTGTCCCGACTTCCTACTTGGGTCCATGCTAGCGTGTCCTGTCTTCTCAGAAGGTAATTTCTGCCATAAGCGTGGCATGCTGTGCAAGAGCTCACATGAGCATAACAAGAAATCAGGGTATACCGTGGTGCTGTGGCTGCGTTTGTTGTTGGTGCTAGGCCTAATGCGGACTAATTATAGTTCATTCTTTCGTAAGAGAGCTTTTAACCAGCGAATCGTTAAGAAATCCAAACTGTGTAAGGCTTGCTGATATCCTGTGCTTTTTCAACGCAATATTAAATAGAACAGCGTCACCCTTTACAGTACTTGACCTCACATAGATGGTCATTTTTCTTAAATAGTTTCGTGGACCTGTGTCAAAATACTTGATTGCCACGCCTCATTTGGTTACGATTTTGGCTTGACCCTCCGGAATTTTTTTTCGTTTTCGCATCGATCATGATTTTTTGTCAACGAAGAAGCGTTAACAAGGCTTTCCAAGTATCGACAACTGAGGCTTTCGTTGTACTAAACATTTGCGCAAATTTGTGGTTGTGACAGTCATATCGTGTTCAACGCCCGATTCATAGTGGTGGTGGTTAAGGTTAAAGCAAGGAAAAGACGCCAAATTTATGCAGGCCTTAAGGGAGCACGGCGCCGCGTCTTGTAGTGGGATGGGGAAGGGAAGAAAGAGTAAAAAATAGACGACAGGGATAGGAGCAGTCAGTCAGCAGAAGGGGGCCACAGCCGCTTTCAGCAACAGCGGCCAGTAGTAGGCGACTGTTACTCATTGCGGTCTTGTGTGTTGCTGTGCTATCTCCCAGTCTCTTGTATCTCTTTTTCAATCTTATTCATCTTGTGATCAGGTAGCAAACTGGTTTATTCCTGAACTGGGTACGCGTTTTTCACTTTCCTTCTCTAACCATTTATTCTCGCTAGGTATTTCCACAGTTTGCTCCTCTCACCCTGTCAATTAAAACCGACACTTAAGAAAAATAGGGACTAAATCTACTCACATGTTTGCAGAGCCTGCTTAGGTCTTCGTCTCAGTTCCTCCACCGTGCCACCAATGGACTTGTCTACTTTAAGCACGTGACCATCAACTTCCCCAGCACGTGGCCAAAGAGAAGCAGTGCCCGCCGCTTGTCTTCTAGTTTATTCGAGAAGGGCGACGTACGCATCAACCTCCCTGCAGAGTCACAAGAGCAGGAACGGCCCTTCACAAAACAGTGGAAACTGTGTGGAAAGCCCGGAGAGTACATCAAAGTCACACCAACGTTTCTAGCCGAACTGAACGATTCAACAACCAAGACGTTTGGAAATCCTGGTATGTATCACCTGCTTGATTACCTCCTGGTTTAAGGTAAAAACCGACAGCCGTGAGGTTTCGAAGTTTCAGAAGTGCTACGGCGAAAATTACATAAACAAAGAGAACATAAATACAAAGATAATGCAGCGCATTCATTTTCTGGTCTTGGGAGGGAAGTCGCATCACCTCTATGATGTTGCTGTCGGGCTACATGATCGCCTGCGGTGTCCCCGGCTACGTTAAACTAATCAAATAAACAATGGTTTAAATATATTTCAGACCATATATTCTATTATTTCTGCAAATCATGTTTATATACGTTGGGAGAAACGTAGAATCTTAATTAAAATCAAAAGAAGCCGCAGGGTCCAAAGACGGGTCCTACGCTTCGGAGAGATGTTGCATTTGGAATGACGCGCGTTCACCTCATTCATGTAAAAAGCCCCTTCATATTTTTGTATTAATATATTGTCATGTTGCTTCATCGGTAGCGTTGTTGTTAAGAGTGTATCAGTGTTCCTGATACATGTAATGGGATGGTGCATCGAATAGGCGGATCGGAGTTTATAATTTTGGTCATGCAGTGTTTTATGCGTATTATGAAACAATACTGATCATGGCAAGCAGCATGGTTTCATTTCTTGAGAGCGGAATCGTACCTTTTTTTGCAATCTGTATTGGTACTGCTTTGTTATCTTGTGCGGTGTAGGGAATCTGTACTAGCATCCACCAAAATCTTGTTCTATGGCGCTTTGTTCGCTTTTGTGAACTTGCTAGGCATCACATAACTACTTCAAACAAAACAATATTCTATTTTTTGTTAGAGTTAGTGTTAGAATTACACTAACAAAAATGTTTTCATTTTTTGTTAGTGTAATCTGGAAGAAAGAATAACTACTTTGTGGGTATGTGCCCCAGGAATTGAGCAAACGCCCCTAAAGAGTATACGAGTACAAGCATTTGTGATAATAATATTAATTCGTCAATGTTGCCGAATGGGTGCCTTAATTTTAATTATATTTCTAATAGATATCAGGGAATTACAACTTGTCGCAATTCAATTCTTTCAACTTTTTGGAATGAAAAAAAAAAAGTCACAGCTTTGCCGCAAAGGCGAAGAAATGAATGTGATAGCAACAAATTGTAAGATCATGCACAGAATGGAAATTCAATTGAAACGTGCCCCGCGTATCTCACGTGCAAATGACGCACGAAACCTACTGACAGGTTACATATGCACGCGAATTAGCGTCTCAGTTGTCACTTCGCTGTGTCTGAAAAGCGCGCGCTTTTCGCAAACGAAGACTGCAATGAATGCAATCACCTTCGTGTGCCCGGTAACTACAACAGTATAGTATCACACGACTGCATAGCGAACATAAATGACAACCCATAAATTGAGAATCGTGACACGCATGTCTTGATTTTCATGTTATGACTAGTCATGACTACACACCACGCTCATGATGCGCTGGTGATCATTTCGCTAGCTTCGCATATACCGAATTTGGTGTTACGTGACCTCATTAGATGACGAAGGTATATGACTGGTGCAAACATGATAATCCTCCCATGTATGTCATGTAAAACATGACCACACGGTACGCTCATAGCGCGCCCGCAACCGTTTCGTTCGCTCCACAAATACCAAGTTTGGTATCACATGACGTGAGTAGACGACGAAGGTAAATGACACGTCCAAACATGATAGTCATGATATGCGTGTGATGCAAACATGGCTACATGTTACGCTGTAGCATGGTCGCGGCTGTTCGCAAGATCCGCATATCACGTCACGTTATGCTAAATTGGTATCACGTGACGTGAATAGACGATGAAGCAAATGACACATCCAAACATAATAATCAAGGCAATGGGAGTCAGGAACGCCATAATTTTCGTCCGCCTCGTAACGTTGTGGTCATTTTAAAGTGAATATCAACCTTAATTATTCGTGCTTCAAAATCATCGATGCCCACAATACGTGAGATGTGCTAATTTTCTTTTTATAACTGCGAAGTATACTCATATGTCCTGCTGGAGTACTGTCCATTTCGGCGGCAGTTGGTAGCTGCATGTCAGCGATCACCACAATCACTTTTTTACGGTTCTTTTTCAACATCATCATTTCGATGTCCGGGACGTTTCAACAAATATCGACACGAATTCTCTCAGCGCAATGAACGCAGGTGCCCAGACGTCGCCGCTTTTGGGCGTAACTCTCAGGAGGTCGTGCCTAAATTCTGATCAAAGGCAGGTTAATTTGGACTCTAATGGAGTTGTGAAGGTTTGACACCCACTCGCTGCATCGTTTCCTAACCATTTGGGACACGTTTTATGCAAGTTAAAACTTGACAAGTTCACGTTTCGATAAATTTTGCACGGCTTCTTTTTACCCTGGGAATGTGCTGGTGGGTTTGGTGCTTGGACGTGGTCGAAAGCAAACATTACAGCTCACCACTTTTATATTTCTAGTGGAAATGAATGTCCTCTGCTCAAATGGATTGTGGACGACTTCTTTAGATGAACACATCGAGAATAGCTCCCAATGTACCTTTCTCCAGAAGTCAGAAGGGTATTGCTTGTGTCCACACGGCGGCGTCCTCCAGCCTTGAAGGGCTTAATGCCCTTTTATCCTTTCAGTTTTTTACCCTATGGAGTACGTAAACAAGGGAGAAGTAAAGGCAATGAAGAACTTGGAGCGATATACAAGCGTGAAACACAAATACGTATGAAGAGATCGTATGAAAATAGTCAGCTGCTCGCCTTAGAACAGTTTTTTTTTTTTCAAATTCACGGGACACACAAATGTTGAACCCATCTCACTCTCCCTCTCGCCGATGATGCACCGTCACTGGAGAAAAAACACCGGCGCACCGCCACCGGCGATTTTGGGAACGAAGCACAGGTCTAGTCGAGAGATATCTTAATGACATATCTTGTGCAGTACAACCAACCTACCAATTCTCATAGGGGCCGTTCTATCGCTACCCACAATATTTGTATGGTCAGCATGTATGAACGAAGTTTGATGTTTAATATTTTTTAAGATTAAACGTTGTTAATGTTAAAATGCAACATAAAATATTTTTCTGCTGAGAAATGTACTGTGCAAGAATACAAAGCTTTGACACACGTCTAGAGCTGCCGTAAATGTAAGAATTCTTATATTTGGTTATTTAAGTCAAATTCTTTATTCCCTGCTTTGAACATTTAGTGACAGCGGAAGCGCACAAAATGTTCTCAGTTACAGCTTGACTGAGCTTTGACAGCAGCTTCACAGCAGGGCTCATGAAATAACAGTGTTAACAATTTGTAATCGCAAGTATACAATCATCAACAACTACAAAATTGGATAGACAGTGTAGTACATATATAATTGAGAGTATACTCTCAATCTGCTTGCCATTCTTCGTGTAACTTTCCAATTTAGTGCTATAGCATGATGCTTCGACTTTGCGGCAAAGCTGTGACTTTTTTATTAACACACTTTGCGGCGATCAAAAATAGCTTTTTAGGCACCCTTCAGAAACTTCAGAAGCTGCACTGATGCTAATGTGTTTCCGAATTTATTTCCGTTGTTTTGTTAAGTAAGTTGCTCGATTACCGGGCGCATGATTCGACTACAACATTTTTTTTCAAATCTGCACGAATGCTACGCACGCCCTCTCCTTGTTGTTATACCGACTGCGTCGCCCTGTATTTCGCTACAATCGAAACCATCAAAAACTTTTGTTATGAGGAGCTAACATTCAAAAATGCTGCTGGAGCATGCATGTCATTTTTCTGTGCCCCCATAGTGAACCGGCTGATGCTTCTGATATTGAAAAACGTCAAGATAATTGAGGTGTTAAGCATGCTGCTGTAATTTTTATAGCCACCCTGGCCATACATATGTAAAGTAGCGAATTTTTCACGAAATTTGACGACAAATGGCGACTTTTGGTGACTTATCGCTCATAGTTTGGCGAATTTTACTCGAACGTCAGTAACAACTCCGGTTCGTACCCTACCTCACGCCTCGGGTTCTCTTTTACAAATTTACAGGTCGGCCACACTTGTATGCTACGCCCACCTTTGGTTCTGGCCGACTAAAGGTGGACCTAGACAAGGCATTCTTACCTTGGACTTGAAACAAAATCTAATCAGGCCTACAACACTAAATTGAACACCATGTCATAGTTGTAGCAATTGAAGGGGTCATTTTCATGTTACTTTTGAAAACAGAGATGTCAACCTGACTATCTCATTCTGAAAACTGTAAAACTGTAACTGACGAGTTCCATTAAAAACAATGAACAAACCTTCTGGCATATATCTCTAGGTGAAACGGGGTTTATTGACGTGAATATATAGCGCCTGCACAGCAGGTCTATTCAGCGCGAGCGGTTGACCCTAGCGCTGTGATTTCTATGTCAGTTGCTGCCGCCCGCTTTCAGTATCAATACCATTCTGTGCAAGTGCTACTTACGCCAATAACCCTCGTTTTATATTGGTGGAGATGCGGGGTGAAGGGTACAAATTTTAACGCGTAATATCGTTGAGTCGTCTGTAATCCAGACATAATCTAATCGAACCATTTTTTTTCTGAAGAGCACTACAGGCGAAGACCAGTGACTTGAAGGGGGCGTGATAGCATTGTGGCGAAGCATGTTATTGACTTGCTGCGCAATGATATTGCGTTCTGTTGCTGGTGCACGGTAGGGGCGTTGTCGCAAAGGAGTGTGCGTTACCGTGTCGATACTGTGAGTGACAGTGTTGGTTTGACTCAGTGGCTTCTGTGGAGATACAAGTTAATGTATAAACTCACGAAGAAGCGTTATTTGTCGTGCTCATTGATCCCGAGAGAGCTCGCATTCGATGTAGCAGTTGATTACATCGAGAGAGACGTCATCCGGATGGAAACAAGGACGTACAGCATCGAACTGAAGCTTTGGGCCAGTGTCATGGGATTCAATAGGCACGATAGAGCGTTCGTCTACTGGGTGAACGCGACCAAGTGTCTCATGATGGTGTAAGGTGAGAGGACATAATCTGGGATTGCGAACAAGTATTCCCGTTGCATCATCATTGGGAGGCAGAATGGCATATGACAGAGACGTGCCATGGCGATGACTGAAAATGGCAGACGGAGTGAACGTAACAGTAGTGCCAGAAAGGTCAGTGCGGTCAACAGGGACAATGACTAAGAGAACGATGGTCAGTGTCAGTGGCCACATGAAGCTTGCCAACGCTAAGTCGGTCGGTGTTGGCAGACGGGACATCGGCGAACACAAGTTCCACCTGAGCGCGAGCGCATTCAATTACTGCGTGGGGGCATGGCAAGAAGTCTCATTCGAGTATTACGTGATGCGAACAGGTGGCCAACATTAGAAACTCGATGTGGTACAAAATGTTCTGAATGGTGACTCCAGCCGTACACGCTCTAAACGGTCGAATTTGTTGAGCTCTCGCTGTACTAAGCGAAAATCCAGATGGTGGCGTCGTGACATCTGGTATGGAACGGCCAAGTTTTCGGATCATGGCAGAAATGGCAGCTCCGGTATAAAGAAGGGCGAGAGTTCATAAAACTTCGATAAACACTTCCAGAACGTTGGCGGGGGACAGGCGAGTACTTGATCATTGTGACGACGACGAAGCTCGTGCCTCCAGAGCTGTGACAGTCAGTTTTTCGGTTCTCGTCGGTGACGCAGAGGTGGCAAAGAATTTTGCCACCTCTAATATTTTGCCACCTCTGGCAGAGGTGGCAAAGAATTTCGCCACGTCTGCCACCTCTTCGCGCACATATCGTTCGATTTCCAGTATTAGTGTTTTGTGGTCTCTGCCGAGGGTCAACGCCACGAGAGTTTCATCCGCGGCCGCTGGCCTCCGTGTCATGACCCGTTGTTTACGCAACTCCTCAAAGCTTGCGTACCTCGATCCAACCGAACACATGGGCAATGCGTAGCTTAAAAGCACCCGGTGAATTCCGAGTGGTGCTTGGTAAACCAGAGACTCGCTACCTCTTTCAGGTAGAAGGGTACATATTGCAGTTTCGAAGGGTCGTCCCACTTGTTGCTTGCGCCTACCCTTTCAAATGTCGACAGCCAATCTTCAACGTTTCGTTCATCGGTATCGTCGAAAAAAGGTTGATGGCGCACGCGTAGCGCAGTGGGCACGGTGATCATCGGAGGCTGTCGCATGCCGTGCTTGATATATATGTCGTTTTTACAGAAGAAAAGGAGAGAAAAGTGCCACCCATAACTGTCTCTCCTCACGAGGACACCTCAACAGGTCGGCACTGGATTGAGGTATGCGGAATAAAAGATAAAGGAAGGATAACATTGGAAAAGAGTGAAATAAAAGGTGAAGGTCATTCGATATGCTTCGTCAGCCATTTCAGGGGGGCCAGGTAGTTTCCTGTTGCAGTGTTCAAGGTTGAGTTAACCCGCACCTCCACCATTCAGAAACGCGGTTTATTGGCGTAAGTAGCGCTTTCACAGCAGGTATATTCATACTGAAAGGAGGCGGCGACAACCGACACAGGAATCGCAGCGCTAGGGCCAATCGCTCACGCTTAACGTCTGGCTAAAGAGATGGCCCACTCCGGCGTATTCTCCTTCCTCCTTACACTAGCTAATAATTCCTGTGTTATATTCTCGGCGTTGTACTATCAACTACTTATGCTAGTCGTAGAATTCGACGAACAACTTAATTCTATGACATGGTGCGTTCTTACTGACGTCGCTACTTTGCTGTTGCAGCGTACGTCTTTGTGCACGAATGGGCCCATTACCGGTACGGAGTCTTTGACGAACACGGCTGGCGGGATGACGAAAAGTACCCACTCACCTACTGCGAGGAGGATCCTGTAATACGATTTTTATCTGAGGTGTCACTGTCAATTAGCTACACTGTCGTCCCTTATGAAAGGGAACACGTAAGCGCGTGGCCTGCGCTCTGTGGTGGCTGCCTGCAAGACCATCATCAACCAACAGCAAAAAAAAAAAAAAAAAACAGACGTTGGCTTTTGGCGTCATCTATTGGCGAACAAAACAACCAGTTAGGTCGCAGGACAGGCCCAACAAGATACAGTACGCAGCCGTTGTAGAGAGCAGGTCACGCTATCGCGTGTTCCCTTTCATAAAGAACGACAGTTTCATAAAGAACGACAGAACGATATTTGCTTGTAAGATCTCCGAAGCAAATAATCATAACTGCAGTGTTTTCTTTCGCAAGTTGAAGAGTTGAAATGCTGTTTGTTACATACTATCCGCTTTCTTTGATCTTTCGCAAATTATGTAGGTCCCATTGGCACTGTGCCTTGATCAACATTTCTTTTTTACTACGTATAAACTTTCATAGAATCATGGTTAATATTTTTATTTTTGATTGCAGTACAGCCATCGCAATGCTGGGAGCTAGAAATGCACCATAGTGCTTATAGAGTTCTGAATGCACCACATTTTTTTTCTTTTTGTTACGCTGCTCGATTGTAAATTACATAGTAACAGCTATAACGTCGAAACACCTAGCATTGACTGCAAACTCGAGCAAAATTGTCATTTCAAGCCCGAATATATAAAACTGACAACAAAACTCACAATACCAGCGAAGCTATGATGACCACTGGAGCACATCCAAAGAGTTCTATTGAAGTTGTTTACAGAGAAGCTCCTTCCCATAGTTGTCCTTCAGCTAACGCTAAGGTGCAGCACCACATTACGTGTCATCAGCGATCTTTTCAAGACATTATCTGTGATGACGGAAATTATCCCTGACGAAACTTCCATAGAGTCATTGCTAAAAGCTAGGAAAAAGTGCACACCTGAGCAAACCAGTCGTAGAAGTTTGTTTTACTTCCTTTACAGAAACAAGGAGCCAGAGCAAATGGCCACAAGGGCCTCACATAGTGCTCACGCTCCTGTTTGCAATCAGCATCAGCGTCACAAACAACAAGTAATACATGACCCACTATTACACCCTTACACTGTTACAGTCGGAACAGCAACCTGTGACCAGTGACCAAAAAAACAGTGACCGTAAGTGCATACTCGGACAGAAATGGACTTATCAGGGGTACCTTAAAAGAAGTTAGTTGTGATCGTGTTGGATAAACTGCAGTTATTTTTTGGTGCGACGTATTCGGTCTGACCAGGCAGCGGCCAGAAGCAGTTATGGACGCCAAAACTAGCGGAAGTTCACAACCGAAGCACTGTATTTAACATTTACTCTCTCTCAATTTCAATTTTCTTGAATAACGTTTACACGCACTAGCACATCAAGACAATTTTGCAGTTCGCTGATGCACCTTGCAGTTCGCTGATGTTCATGTTTTGCTAATTGCGCTTACCTTCTGCTCACTCAGGTCACAGGACTCCGAGAACTCAAACTGAATGCGTGCTCGTCAAAGTTTACCTTCGACTTGACACTGGACTCTGGAGATTCGTGCCCACTGAACAACACTACATGTACATTTCATGAAAAGTGCGTTATGCATATCAAAACAGACGTGACAGATACTGTGGAATCATCAATCATGTTCATGCCGTATGTCGCCAACGTGAGTACCTTCCATTATTCGAGGCATGCTTATTGGTTCATCTATAGCTTTGACACTTCCCACAAAAATGATTGCCCCTGGGCCACAAAGGCAGGAATTGCAATGAATCTCGGCGAAAATCTATTTCAATTGCTTACACGAAAGCGCAGTTTTATTTTTCTGGGGGAATTTTAACGAAAACGTACTTTTTTTTGTCGTATGAAGAACAGTATTTCTGGGCTGATAGAAAAAAAATTCAGTAATAGAAAAAAATTGTGCCATTCCTCAGTGAAAAGCATTGCTGCCTTTGTAGATCTTTAATTGCATGAACTGCATGTGACAAAAAACAGTGCTAACTAAATGAATGAATGAATGAATGAACTCTGGAGATTCGTGCCCAATTAACAAAACTACAATAAATAATTAATGAAAGAAAATGAATAAATATATGATTGAATCAATCAATGAACTGACAGCTAAAATCTCAGTTCTGGAAGTTCCTTTCGTGGAAATTAGCTACTACCCCTAACCATACTACACTACGCTGTCTCTTTCCGTATTTCTCTACTCCCCTCTTCATTTTTTCTTTTGTTTTCAACACTTCCTAAGCAATGACGTGATAGCTGAGAGTAAGCACCCTAAGGGGTACAGCGGCGCAGCTGTTGCTATGCGCCGCATTGCCGTCACGTGATTGCTGAGAGGGGGTGGGAGATACCGCAGCTAGCACCGTTGCAGGTCATGGAAGGATGAACTCGACTGCGAAATATTAGACAGTTATAGTGCACCATTAGTATGATAGCGGCAGTTAAGAGAATAGCGTTACCGTGCAGCAAAAATTCGTTGCGGACAGCGCCCTATAGTTTAGCGGGATAGCGCTTACGTGGTTTACGTGCACCATCTGGGATGGTGGCACCACCTACCAAAGGGTTAATAAGTTAAAGAACAGTGACAAAAAAAAACGACGAGGATGTTTGCCTATGTCACCGCGCGAAACCATCGTACAAATTCATTTTAGTAATATTAATTGTAAATAAATTTTAACCACGCACTGATTGCGAAAAAAATTATGTTGCAAATTTTTTACATTTATTTTCTAGTTAGGCCTAAAGACGTTTGAAATGGGAAGCTATCTCAAAAGCTAAGCTAACTTATTCGTAATACTCAATCATCGAAGCCAACTGGATGCAAGCGAAGCCATTTTTAGCTGTGGTTTACTGCGAACAAAGTGAATCTATCAACAACTACGCGAAAATCACTTCGGAGCGGGCGTCCAAAAACGCCGACGTGTTTTACGTACAATGCATACACCACGCTAACACAGTAACGGTAAATATGAAAAATAGCATGCGTACGGTTAGCGGTACGGGTCACGTACGTTACTGTGCATGCGCACTTCGATCCCGCTATCCCGCTAAGCCCGGTAAACTATGACTGTCTATTAAAGTTTTTCGTCTTAAAATGAGACAAATAAAGCGTAACGTATTACTCTCAGCCGTGCATTCCCGGGTGTAGTGTAATGGTTTCCCTACACCGAAAAAAAGATTAGGTACGATTGTTCGACGAACGACGTATTTTGAAGCTATATAATGCCAACGAATATTGCAGGTAAGCCATTTTTGTGATTCCACTAACGGAGCACGCCAGCACAACCCATACGCACCCAGTGAGCAGAATGCGATCTGCCAAGGAAGATCCACGTGGGAAGTCATTAGCGAGAACGAAGACTTCACTAAGTATCTATGGCTCTCTCTCTCATCTACTCGCCTAACTTATTCATTTGTACACACATCACCGTACCGCTGTAACATTCTTCTGACAAACAACTGGTTCTGATAAGGTAGAACGGCGCCACTGTTCACTTCTTTAGAAACCGTACATCCGTGAAGGCATTGCTATTCGGTTTGACAGAGGCGCAGTCCCGGTGATTTGACGAGAATTCGGGTGATATGTAAAAGTTTTGATTTTTTAATTTTCTTTAACTGTATTCCGGCGCATTATAGATAAAGAAGTAAGCATGTTTGGGTATTCGCTAGCATACCTAAACAAAGCACATTGCTTGGCGAAAATTATTTACGAACGGAGGAAATCGAAGTAAGAAAGTCATCCCGAAGAATTTTCGAATAGATCAGTTAAAAAATTTGCTTAAATGAGATTTAACCAAGCGAATTTAACATTTCAATAAACTACTTTAATTGTTTTGAGGTAAAAACAAAATAAATTAGGAGAATCAAAAGTGCAGAAAAGAGTTATGCGATTCCCAAATTTTCATTTAGAACATGCAATGAAGAGATACCTTTTCGTGTTCCAGTCACGTAACAACAGGAGTAAATTAAAACATCGTACACCTTGGCTTAGGCTCTGTCAGTAGAGCCACACACCATCAGGTAGTAAAGAGATGTAGAGTGAAATCCCTGTGCAAAATTTGTAGTTATCAGTCCCTAGAAACTCACCCAGCGGAGATGAATAGCTATCACGTAATCTAGAAACAGAGAATAAAGCTTGCGTTTACCAACGCATGATAATAATATTTGGGCTGTTACATAAAAAAAAACTCGATATGATTACGAGAGACACCGTCATTGAGGGCGCCGGAATCTGGTGTCCTTTAACGTGCACTGATAAAGCATAGTACAAAGGTTTTTGTCGTTTCGCCCCCACCAAAATGAGGACGACGCAGCCAGCTATGGAAAGGCAAATGATAGGTGTAACTTTGAGAGACATGAAGAGAGTAGAGAGAGTCGGGTATCAAACAGGGGTTAACAAAATGATATCATAGTTGAAATTGAGAAGAAAGAATGAACATGAGCCGCGTACGTTGTGTGTAGGTAAGCTAACCGCTGGTCATTAAGGGTAACTGACTGGATTCTCACAGAAGCACGGGGGGGGAGGGGGAGACAATGTTAGGTGGCCCAATGATAATACATAGTTCGCAGGTATTACACAGCAGCGAAAAGCAGAAGTCCAGGTTGATTGGCGGCTCAAGGGAGAGGCATTTGCCCTGCAGTGGGCGTAGCCAAGCTGATGATGATTATGAAGATGATGATGGTGGCCATGATAATGACGGTGAAATGCAATTGACACGGCTGTGACAAAACCCGTAATATTGGGGTCAGCAGTTGAGAACTCCACTGTACAACCACGGCGAACTTTTTCGATCGTAAGCGCATGCGTGTTTCACCGAGTAAATGGAGGTAGTGTTACAGTGCACTTAGTGTGCACCAAGGTTGCCAACCATAGCGGAGTGACCCTACTTGGGCATTTCCGGAAATATTCGCCAGCCACCGTAGGGTAGCATCGCGATGGCGTAAGGCAATTTAAACATTTTGCTCACCATCGCTCATGGATAAATGTGAAAGATCCTCATGACCTCTCCGAAGGTGACATTCTTGGGAAGATCGGCATTGAGCCTGTCTTATTTGAAATCTCACCAGCATAAAATACAGCAGACATTGCGTCAAACATAACTCAAATAGCTTTCTTTTTTTCATGGTGTGTTCTTTTTTCTCTTTATCATATCCCATCTGTTCGTTGCGTTGAGGGTCTTTTAACTAAAAGTGATGGTCGGCGGCAACGTGTCTGTTGCAAGAAGACATCAAGATATAGTGTCATAAGTCTCGACCTCATTAGAAATTCCCTGTGACGCCACTGTGACATAACAATGGGGCGTCAATGATCGTCACCCGGTCATAAGTGAGCTCATCCAGGAGGCACCTCATATGTCCGAACGTTTTAGAGTGGACGTTATCTCTACGCTATCATTTTTACACGGTGCTATTTAGGTGTAAAAAAAAACTTAGAGAGCAATAGGAAATGGTATGTAGGGTAGAGTAGAGTAATTTTTGCCTCGGCGTAGGATATTTTTCAAAAACAGGTTGCCAACACTCGTGGACATCAGAATATCTCGTGGTGTGCACCAAGGAAAGGAGGGTAAGAGTGTCTAAGCAGGACACAAACCAACACGCCCAAGCCTTATGCCTGTCATTCGGGCACTCTCCCATTGTTGTTGCAGCCTTGCCCGTGCCAACTTGTCCAAGCGCATCGAGACAACGTTCGAAGAGACGCAGCACACGGAAGATCTACCCCAGCGGGTTGTAATGGCTCTTGACGTCTCGGACAGCATGAAAGTAAGCGATGTGATGTCTCAAAGAAAATACGCTTGAATCCCATGACAGTATACACGACAACTGTACACAGATGTACTTCTCTTTCCTCTTCAATGCTCTCCCATCTCACCCCGCAACGCTGACACAGCGAGCGTCTGCGAGTGAGTTTATGATTGAAAGCAACTGATTGCTGGCATTGAACATAGTTCACTGGCCACCCTTCTATATATAGAAACTGTAACTTGACCCTAAAAGATGGTGCCGGTAAGAGATTTTCCCTGGTCGTTGTTTTGCAAAAGAAATTCCCAGCATGCACGTTAACCTAAAGTGCACGCACTGAAGGTCTCTACGTCTAATCGTAGCTTTTTGCCTCTTATTACCCATTAGCAGCGACTAGCGTGTCCCAGTAGGAAACACCGGTTCATCACAGCGCGATTTGCTTATCTTCAGGTTTCTTTTCTCCGCAACTCCGCGATCAGCGCCTGCGCGTCAATGCCGCCAGTGTAAGCGTTAGCGCACGCTTTTTCGCATCTTCCCATGGTTCCTTTCAGCGGGTGATGTCATTTTTACTAATAATGTTTACCAACGAATTCAGGTTCATAGGCTTTTCAAGAGATGTTTTTGTGTCATGTATTTTTTTACGCATGGGCACTTGCAACATAGGCACTTGTAACATGGGCACTTGTAACATGGACACTTGTAACATGGGCACTTGAACTTTGTCACAGAAGTTTCGTGCTACGTAATGACACACATCAGCGAATAGAAGCGCCTATGATGTGTCGAAAACAACAATTCTTGACTTAGTTCAATGGCTGCTGACCCATACACGATGGCGATACCAAAGTAGGGGTATATATAGCCTTCAAGTTGCTGCTACAGTACAAATTTGCTATGACGAAGTCTCGAAAAGTTGCGTGTGCGTATGCGTGTGGGTTCTCACTTGTGATCCATTTATACAAGTGCGCACCGGATACTCACCCGATGTAGCAGACAGCTGGGCATACGCTATACCCAAAGAATCATTCGGGCCCCGGGACACGAGGGTTTCACTGGGAACCTCTATGCACATGAGGCGGCTCGATGTTTCACGAATTACCGAGCTGCCGATGGCAAAACCGTGGAGGACCCGACACCCATAAATCCCAGTTACAAAGCGGGACTCGCTGGCTGGATTTCATGCCAACCGGTTGTGCCCCCGCGATCTCCGACGACAGCGCAGCTCTGAACAACTGGCTCGCCCTATACACCATCTCCGAACGCCGACAAGAGCTCTAGCCGAGTGGTGCCCCATCCTCGGACTCCTGCGACCGTGCACATCTTTCCTATCTTCTCCTTACTTCTCTATGTGACTGTTTCTGCGCCTCGCTCTCTCCTTTCGCTCTCTCTATCTCTATGCCTTTTATTCATATCCTTTTAATCCCTCTTTATCCACACCCCTCATGAACTACCGTTGAGGTGTCCTCCCCTTGAAAGACAGTTACGGGGCTCACGTTTCTTTTCTTTTCATTTGAGAATCGCTTCCCTAGTTACAAAGTGATCCTGCAATGTCAAAAGGGAGTTGCGGAGGCATTACCCACTGCAGCACTACACAAGAACCTTTCGGCCATAGATTCTGCGACGTTACGCCGACTCCAAACTAACACATACATAAACATTCACAGCTTGCATGCGTACTACCCCACAACATAGAGACATATTCCCCTGGTGTGGAAGCACACCAACGCTCTACCACAACACGTGGGAATGTACGGCACACACCGAAGAACAGGCAGGAGATAACAGCAAAGAGAGGTGGGAGCAATGCTGTCCAGCCCGGCCCTTGAGGACACGCGGATGCTATTCAGGAGCGCTAAAAGTATGGCGTGGAGCCAGCGGCGCCTTGGAATAGGGACGGGAACACGCAGCGTTGCCCTGGTTTAGCGGCAATGAAGTGTTTTTCGCAAATAAAGTTTTCTTCTTCTTCTCATACTCACACGAGCATATGTTATGATCATATGAGCATCACCATATGTAGGGCCATTTGCGAGTATGATGTGATCCCATGAATATGTGATCAGTTCTCTATAAGTACGCTGCTGTGGTGCGCACTTACCACGGTATAGTCGCATCAAGTAGTGAACAGCCATTAATTAATGTACGAGAACGATTCCACCTTGTTTTTGTAACATATACTTTATTAAATGCATTATCATGGTATGACAGTGCACGCGCATACATAACAAAACAGGCGTAAACCTCTATTTGTGCAGTTACTAACAGTTTTTTAATAGAGTAACAACTCGAGTCAGCCCTAATCATATTATAACTAGGTAGTAAAATTAGCTAATCGCACTACCTTTATTTGTTAAGAGGCTAGTGCTTTATGCGACAAGTTAACAGTTAATTAAGTTTGTGAATATGCCGACCATTTTTTTCTCTTAAAACGAACGTCTTATCCCTGACGGAAATGGCTCGGTAAAGCCTTGGTGGACCCCAGAATAAAAAGTCTCTTGTTGTAGTTTCTGTCTTCAAAAAGTCTCTATCTACAATGCCACTGCTGATCTCACCCTCACGACCTAATAAACGGCTCCTCCAGCCTCTGACGGTTCGTTTAAACACAACCCTATAATTCTGGGTGGTTCTATCTAATACATGGCGTTGAAGTTATAATGATGCTAGCGTTAATTACACTATATGTTAAGTATTTACGAATAAATATCGCAATGATCAGTTGTGAAGCTGCTAATTAACCCACATAACTCATGAACCAATTTGGCTCTCAGTTGTGGTAATGTTTCACTTGAACTTCGTACTACAGTGCAAGGCATCAGGGTCTTTTGAAGTGCAGATGTAGAGCACTTAAAAAGTGGTCAATCATTTCACTCATGTATTCTCTGAATATTCCAGGGTGATAATCGAATGACCTTCCTGAAAGACGCATTGACACGATACGTCCGAGACATTGCGGATGGATCGAAGAGCCTTGCCATCGTTACGTTCAGTAGCAGCGCTGCGGTACTCCACCCATTAATGCCAGTAAATGTTTCTACCAGGCAGAGCTTCTTGAACGCGGTGAAGGATTTGAAAGCGGCCGGGCAGACGTGCATTGGATGCGGCCTCCAACGAACCCTCCAGGTGAGTGCCTTCAAGTGAGCGTGCTCAAAGAGAAAAGAAACTTTATCGTATTTATTTATTTATTTAAGTATTTATTTATTCATTTATACAAGTACCTGCAGCGCCGCGAGGGCAACATTGCAGCGGGGTAACACGAAAAAACAGAATCGCACAAAGAAGTATACGTTTACACAAATACAAAGTAAAAAAAAATTAGCTAATAACAAAGCAGTGTATGCAGCAAGGAAAAGTGGCAACACAATAATTGCGGAAGAATCTCACCAAGAGAAGAAAAGAAAAATAAAAGACAGCAAATGCAAGGAAACGGCTAGTTTGTAGCTCACAGGAAATTTGAATGTGAAAATGATAGAAACTGGTATACTGTAACTTTAGCCATTACTGAGCACATGAAGCGTAATTTTACCTTCTTCGCTTACTCTTATTCATGCTTCTTGGTGTTTGCTTCTTTTGAATTTGAGGAAATCACCAGTATTCGTAATTGGATAGCGTAACTTCTAGTGCAGAGGTCAGAAGTACGCAGCTTACACACCTGTCGCTGGACACCAGGATATATATTATGAAGTCTTGGTAGTCTTGGCTGCGACAGCGTTTATTTGAGGAAAGACCTCGCAAAACGAACGGGCAGAGCCAGCACACAGACGATGACGATGATGATCCAGAGTGGCAATGAGGGCAAAGAGACAAGCGGATGATGGTGATTGTGATTATGAAGGGATGAGGACGATGTAAGTTACAAATGCCCACACTAGTTTCCCCCACTTGGAAGCGGACACCCTGGCCGCAGTAAGTCAAAGTGACGGGGAACGTCGCGTGAAAGGTTTCATGGGACAAACTTGGACAATCTCTGTGCTGCGGTAGCGGCGGTCTGTTGGGGCGAC
>NW_023612691.1:0-35499 GCF_013339725.1 Rhipicephalus microplus | reverse complement strand
GAGCGCGCTAGCCAATTGCGCCACGGAGACAGTCCTGCTCCACTCTCACCACCATCAGAACATATCTTCAAAGCTATCAGCCCAAAGAAAAAAAAGCGCCGCACCACCACCTGGTGGGCTCGAACCTCCAACATTTCGGTAACAGCCGATCGCGCTAGCCAATTGCGCCACGGAGACAGTCGCGCTCCACTCTCACCACCATCAGAACATATCTTCAAAGCTATCAGCCCAAGCAAAAAAAAAGCGCCGCACCATCACCGGGTGGCCTCGAACCTCAAAGCTTTCGGGTTAACAGCCGATCGCGCTAGCCAACTGCGCCACGGAGACAGTCCGTGCTCCACTCTCACCACCATCAGAACTATCTTCAA
Source organism: Rhipicephalus microplus (assembly GCF_013339725.1). NCBI lineage: Eukaryota > Metazoa > Arthropoda > Arachnida > Ixodida > Ixodidae > Rhipicephalus > Rhipicephalus microplus. The sequence continues at coordinate 35,131 of NW_023612691.1, read as the reverse complement.
AGCTATCAGCGCAAAGAAAAAAGCAACACAACCCACTCCCGGGAGGGCCTCGAAACTCCAACCTTTCGGTTAACAGCCGATCGCGCTAGCCCATTGCGCCACGGAGACAGTCTTGCTCCACTCTCACCACCATCAGAACATATCTTCAAAGCTATCAGCCCAAAGAAAAAAAAGCGCCGCACCACCACCGGGTGGGCTCGAACCTCCAACCTTTCGGTTAACAGCCGATCGCGCTAGCCAATTGCGCCACGGAGACAGTCGTGCTCCACTCTCACCACCGTCAGAACATATCTTCAAAGCTATCAGCGCAAAGAAAAAAGCAACACACCCCTCACGGGAGGTCTTGAACCTCCAACTTTTCGGTTAACAGCCGATCGCGCTAACCAATTGTGTCACGGAGACAGTCCTGCTCAACTCTCACCACCATCAGAACATATCTTCAAAGCTATCAGCCCAAAGAAAAAAAAGCGACGCACCACCACCGGGTGGGCTCGAACCTCCGACCTTTCGGTTAACAGCCGATCGCGCTAGCCAATTGCGCCATGGAGACAGTCGTGCTCCACTCTCACCCCCGTCAGAACATATCTTCAAAGCTATCAGCGCAAAGAAAAAAGCAACACACCCCTTACGGGAGCTCTCGAACCTCCAACTTTTCGGTTAACAGCCGATCGCACTAACCAATTGCGCCACGGAGACAGTCCTGCTCCACTCTCACCACCATCAGAACATATCTTCAAAGCCCATTATAACCGCGCAAAGAAAAAAGCAACACACCACTTCCCGGGAGGGCTCGAAAACTCCAACCTTTCGGTTAACAGCCGATCGCGCTAGCCCATTGCGCCACGGAGACAGTCCTTGCTCCACTCTCACCACCATCAGAAAATATCTTCAAAGCTATCAGCCCAAAGAAAAAAAAGCGCCGCACCACCACCGGGTGGGCTCGAACCTCCAACCTCTCGGTTAACAGCCGATCGCGCTAGCCAATTGCGCCACGGAGACAGTCGTGCTCCACTCTCACCACCGTCAGAACATATCTTCAAAGCTATCAGCGCAAAGAAAAAAGCAACACACCCCTCACGGGAGCTCTCGAACCTCCAACTTTTCGGTTAACAGCCGATCGCGCTAGCCCATTGCGCCACGGAGACGGTCTTGCTCCACTCTCACCACCATCAGAACATATCTTCAAAGCTATCAGCCCAAAGCAAAAAAAGCGCCGCACCACCACCAGGTGGGCTGGAACCTCCAACCTTTCGGTTAAGAGCCGATGCCGCTAGCCATTTGCGCCACGGAGACAGTCGTGCCCCACTTTCACCACCATCAGAACATATCTTCAAAGCTATCAGCACAAAGAAAAAAGCAACGCACCAGCACCGGGTGGGCTCGAACCTCCAACTTTTCGGTTAACAGCCGATCGCTCTAGACAATTGCGGCACGGAGACAGTCCTGCTCCACTCTCACCACCATCAGAACATATCTTCAAAGCTATCAGCCCAAAGAAAAAAAAGCGCCGCACCACCACCGGGTGGGCTCGAACCTCCAAACTTTCGGTTAACAGCCGATCGCGCTAGCCAATTGCGCCTAGGAGACAGTCGTGCTCCACTCTCACCACCATTAGAATATATCTTCAAAGCTATCAGCGCAAAGAAAAAAGCAACACACCCCTCCCGGGAGAACTCGAACATCCAACTTTTCGGTTAACAGCCGATCGCGCTAGCCAATTGCGCCACGGAGACAGTTCTGCTCCACTCTCACCACCATCAGAACATATCTTCAAAGCTATAAGCGCAAAGAAAAAAAAAGCGCCAGCCCACCACCGGGTGGGCTCGAACCTCCGATCTTTCGGTTAACAGCCGATCGCGCTAGCCAATTGCGCCACGGAGACAGTCCTGCTCCACTCTCACCACCATCAGAACATATCTTCAAAGCTATCAGCCCAAAGAAAAATAAGCGCCGCACCACCACCGGGTGGGCTCGAAACTCAAACCTTTCGGTTAACAGCCGAGCGCGCTAGCCAATTGCGCCACGGAGACAGTCCTGCTCCACTCTCACCACCATCAGAACATATCTTCAAAGCTATCAGCCCAAAGAAAAAAGCGCCGCACCACCACCGGGTGGGCTCGAACGTCCAACCTTTCGGTTAACAGCCGATCGCGCTAGCCAATTGCGCCACGGAGACAGTCCTGCTCCACTCTCACCACCATCAGAACATATCTTCAAAGCTATCAGCCCAAAGAAAAAAAAGCGCCGCACCACCACCGGGTGGGCTCGAACCTCCAAACCTTTCGGTTAAAGCCGATCGCGCTAGCCATTTGCGCCACGGAGACAGTCGCGCTCCACTCTCACCACCATCAGAACATATCTTCAAAGCTATCAGCCCAAAGAAAAAAAAGCGCCGCACCATCACCGGGTGGCCTCGAACCTCAAAGCTTTCGGTTAACAGCCGATCGCGCTAGCCAACTGCGCCACGGAGACAGTCGTGCTCCACTTTCACCACCATCAGAACATATCTTCAAAGCTATCAGCCGCAAAGAAAAAAGCAACGCACCACCCCGGGAGGGCTCGAAACTCCAACCTTTCGGTTAACAGCCGATCGCGCTAGCCAATTGCGCCACGGAGACAGTCCTGCTCCACTCTCACCACCATCAGAACATATCTTCAAAGCTATCAGCCCAAAGAAAAAAAGCGCCGCACCACCACCGGGTGGGCTCGAACCTCCAAGCTTTCGGTTAACAGCCGATCGCGCTAGCCAACTGCGCCACGGAGACAGTCGTGCTCAAATCTCACCACCATCAGAACTTATCGTCAAAGCTGTCAGCGCAAAGAAAAAAGCAACACACCACTCCCGGGAGGGCTCGAAACTCCAACCTTTCGGTTAACAGCCGATCGCGCTAGCCCATTGCGCCACGGAGACAGTCTTGCTCCACTCTCACCACCATCAGAAAATATCTTCAAAGCTATCAGCCCAAAGAAAAAAAAGCGCCGCACCACCACCGGGTGGGCTCGAACCTCCAACCTCTCGGTTAACAGCCGATCGCGCTAGCCAATTGCGCCACGGAGACAGTCGTGCTCCACTCTCACCACCGTCAGAACATATCTTCAAAGCTATCAGCGCAAAGAAAAAAGCAACACACCCCTCACGGGAGCTCTCGAACCTCCAACTTTTCGGTTAACAGCCGATCGCGCTAGCCCATTGCGCCACGGAGACGGTCTTGCTCCACTCTCACCACCATCAGAACTATCTTCAAAGCTATAAGCGCAAAGAAAAAAAAAGCGCCGCACACCACCGGTGGGCTCGAACCTCCGATCTTTCGGTTAACAGCCGATCGCGCTAGCCAATTGCGCCACGGAGACAGTCCTGCCCACTTCACCACCATCAGAACATATCCTTCAAAGCTATCAGCCCAAAGAAAATAAGCGCCGCACCACACCGGGTGGGCTCGAAACTCAAACCTTTCGGTAACAGCCGAGTCGCGTAGCCAATTGCGCCCACGGAGACAGTCCTGCTCCACTCTCACCACCTCAGAACATATCTTCAAAGCTATCAGCCCAAAAGAAAAAAAAAGCGCCGCACCACCACTGGGTGGGCTCGAACCTCCAAACTTTCGGTTAACAGCCGATCGCGCTAGCCAATTGCGCCAGGAGACAGTCGTGCTCCACTCTCACCACCATAGGAATATATCTTCAAAGCTATCAGCCCAAAGAAAAAAAGCAAGCAACCCCTCACCGGGGAGACTCGAACATCCAACTTTTCGGTTAACAGCCGATCGCGCTAGCCAATTGCGCCACGGAGACAGTTCTGCTCCACTCTCACCACCATCAGAACATATCTTCAAAGCTATAAGCCCAAAGAAAAAAGCAACGCACCAGCACCGGGTGGGCTCGAACCTATAACTTTTCGGTTAACAGCCGATCGCTCTAGATAATTGCGGCACGGAGACAGTCCTGCTCCACTCTCACCACCATCAGAACATATGTTCAAAGCTATCAGCCCAAAGAAAAATAAGCGCCGCACCATCACCGGGTGGCCTCGAACCTCAAAGCTTTCGGTTAACAGCCGATCGCGCTAGCCAACTGCGCCACGGAGACAGTCGTGCTCCACTCTCACCACCATCAGAACTTATCTTCAAAGCTATCAGCGCAAAGAAAAAAGCAACACACCACTCCCGGGAGGGCTCGAACTCCAACCTTTCGGTTAACAGCCGATCGCGCTAGCCAATTGCGCCACGGAGACAGTCTTGCTCCACTCTCACCACCATCAGAACATATCTTCAAAGCTATCAGCCCAAAGAAAAAAAAGCGCCGCACCACCACCGGGTGGGCTCGAACCTCCAACCTCTCGGTTAACAGCCGATCGCGCTAGCCAATTGCGCCACGGAGACAGTCGTGCTCCACTCCCACCACCGTCAGAACATATCTTCAAAGCTATCAGCGCAAAGAAAAAAGCAACACACCTCTCACGGGAGGTCTTGAACCTCCAACTTTTCGGTTAACAGCCGATCGCGCTAACCAATTGTGCCACGGAGACAGTCCTGCTCAACTCTCACCACCATCAGAACATATCTTCAAAGCTATCAGCCCAAAGAAAAAAAAGCGACGCACCACCACCGGGTGGGCTCGAACCTCCGACCTTTCGGTTAACAGCCGATCGCGCTAGCCAATTGTGCCATGGAGACAGTCGTGCTCCACTCTCACCACCGTCAGAACATATCTTCAAAGCTATCAGCGCAAAGAAAAAAGCAACACACCACTCCCGGGAGGGCTCGAAACTCAACCTTTCGGTTAACAGCCGATCGCGCTAGCCCATTGCGCCACGGAGACAGTCTTGCTCCACTCTCACCACCATCAGAACATATCTTCAAAGCTATCAGCCCAAAGAAAAAAAAGCGCCGCACCACCACCGGGTGGGCTCGAACCTCCAACCTCTCGGTTAACAGCCGATCGCGCTAGCCAATTGCGCCACGGAGACAGTCGTGCTCCACTCTCACCACCGTCAGAACATATCTTCAAAGCTATCAGCGCAAAGAAAAAAGCAACACACCCCTCACGGGAGGCTCTCGAACCTCCAACTTTTCGGTTAACAGCCGATCGCGCTAACCAATTGCGCCACGGAGACAGTCCTGCTCCACTCTCACCACCATCAGAACATATCTTCAAAGCTATCAGCCAAAGAAAAAAAAGCGCCGCACCACCACCGGGTGGGCTCGAACCTCCAAACTTTCGGTTAACAGCCGATCGCGCTAGCCAATTGCGCCACGGAGACAGTCGTGCTCCACTCTCACCACCATCAGAACATATCTTCAAAGCTATCAGCCCAAAGAAAAAAAGCGCCACACCACCACCGGGTGGGCTCGAACCTCCAACCTTTCGGTTAACAGCCGATCGCGCTAGCCAATTGCGCCACGGAGACAGTCCGTGCTCCACTTCTCACCACCATCAGAACATATCTTCAAAGCTATCAGCACAAAGAAAAAAGCACGCACCACTCACCGGGAGGGCTCGAACTCCAACCTTTCGGTTAACAGCCGATCGCGCTAGCCAATTGCGCCACGGAGACAGTCCTGCTCCACTCTCACCACCATCAGAACATATCTTCAAAGCTATCAGCCCAAAGAAAAAAAAGCGCCGCACCACCACCGGGTGGGCTCGAACCTCCAACCTTTCGGTTAACAGCCGATCGCGCTAGCCAATTGCGCCACGGAGACAGTCGTGCTCCACTCTCACCACCATCAGAACATTCTTCAAGCTATCAGCTCAAAGAAAAAAAAGCCGCACCACCACCGGGTGGGCTCGAACCTCCAACTTTTCGGTTAACAGCCGATCGCGCTAGCCAATTGCGGCCACGGAGACAGTCCTGCTCCACTCTCACCACCATCAGAACATCATCTTCAAAGCTATAGCCCAAGAAAAAAAAGGCCGCACCACCAACCGGGTGGGCTCGAAACTCCAAACTTTCGGTTAACAGCCGATCGCGCTAGCCAATTGCGCCACGGAGACAGTCTTGCTCCGCTCTTACCACCATCAGAACATATCTTCAAAGCTATCAGTCCAAAGAAAAAAAAGCGCCACACCACCACCGGGGAGGCTCGAACCTCCAACCTTTCGGTGAACAGCCGATTGCTACCCAATTGCGCCACGGAGACAGTCTTGCCCCACTTTCACCACCATCAGAACATATCTTCAAAGCTATCAGCACAAAGAAAAAAGCAACGCACCACTCCCGGGAGGGCTCGAAACTCCAGCCTTTCGGTTAACAGCCGATCCCACTAGCCAATTGCGCCACGGAGACAGTCCTGCTCCACTCTTACCACCATCAGAACATATCTTCAAAGCTATCAGCCCAAAGAAAAAAAAGCGCCGCACCACCACCGGGTGGGCTCGAACCTCCAAACTTTCGGTTAAGAGCCGATGCCGCTAGCCATTTGCGCCACGGAGACAGTCGTGCTCCACTCTCACCACCGTCAGAACATTTCTTCAGAGCTATCAGCCCAAAGAAATAAAAACGCCGCACCACCACCGGGTGGGCTCGAACCTCCAACCTTTCGGTTAACAGCTGATCGGGCTAGCCAATTGCGCCACGGAGACAGTCGTGCCCCACTTTCACCACCATCAGAACATATCTTCAAAGCTATCAGCGCAAAGAAAAAAGCAACGCACCACTCCCGGGAGGGCTCGAAACTCCAACCTTTCGGTTAACAGCCGATCCCGCTAGCCAATTGCGCCACGGAGACAGTCCTGCTCCACTCTCACCACCATCAGAACATATCTTCAAAGCTATCAGCCCAAAGAAAAAAAAGCGCCGCACCACCACCGGGTGGGCTCGAACCTCCAACCTTTCGGTTAACAGCCGATCGCGCTAGCCAATTGCGCCACGGAGACAGTCGTGCTCCACTCTCACCACCATCAGAACATATCTTCAAAGCTATCAGCCCAAAGAAAAAAAAGCGCCGCACCACCACCGGGTGGGCTCGAACCTCCAACCTTTCGGTTAACAGCCGATCGCGCTAGCCAATTGCGCCACGGAGACAGTCTGCTCCACTCTCACCACCATCAGAACATATCTTCAAAGCTATCAGCCAAAGAAAAAAAAGCGCCGCACCACCACCGGGTGGGCTCGAACCTCCAACCTTTCGGTTAACAGCCGATCGCGCTAGCCAATTGCGCCACGGAGACAGTCGTGCTCCACTCTCACCACCATCAGAACATATCTTCAAAGCTATCAGCGCAAAGAAAAAAGCAACAAACCCCTCCCGGGAGAACTCGAACCTCCAACTTTTCGGTTAACAGCCGATCGCGCTAGCCAATTGCGCCACGGAGACAGTTCTGCTCCACTCTCACCACCATCAGAACATATCTTCAAAGCTATCAGCCAAAGAAAAAAAAAGCGCCGCACCACCACCGGGTGGGCTCGAACCTCCGACCTTTCGGTTAACAGCCGATCGCGCTAGCCAATTGCTGCCACGGAGACAGTCGTGCTCCACTCTCACCACCCTCAGAACATATCTTCAAAGCTATCAGCCAAAGAAAAATAGCAACAGCACCACCTACCGGTGGGCTCGAAACTCAAACTTTCGGTTAACAGCCGATCGCGCTAGCCAATTGCGCCACGGATACAGTCCTGCTCCACTCTCACCACCATCAGAACATATCTTCAAAGCTATCAGCCAAAGAAAAAAAAAAGCGCCGCACCACCACCGGGTGGGCTCGAACCTCCAACATTTCGGTTAACAGCCGATCGCGCTAGCCAATTGCGCCACGGAGACAGTCTTGCTCCACTCTCACCACCATCAGAACATATCTTCAAAGCTATCAGCCCAAAGAAAAAAAAGCGCCGCACCACCACCGGGTGGGCTCGAACCTCCAACCTTTCGGTTAACAGCCGATCGCGCTAGCCAATTGCGCCACGGAGACAGTCGTGCTCCACTCTCACCACCGTCAGAACATATCTTCAAAGCTATCAGCGCAAAGAAAAAAGCAACACACCCCTCACGGGAGGTCTTGAACCTCCAACTTTTCGGTTAACAGCCGATCGCGCTAACCAATTGCGTCACGGAGACAGTCCTGCTCCACTCTCACCACCATCAGAACATATCTTCAAAGCTATCAGCCCAAAGAAAAAAAAGCGACGCACCACCACCGGGTGGGCTCGAACCTCCGACCTTTCGGTTAACAGCCGATCGCGCTAGCCAATTGCGCCATGGAGACAGTCGTGCTCCACTCTCACCACCGTCAGAACATAATCTTCAAAGCTATCAGCGCAAAGAAAAAAGCAACCCACCCCACGGGGAGCTCTCGAACCTCCAACTTTTCGGTTAACAGCCGGATCGCGCTAGCCAATTGCGCCACGGAGACAGTCCTGCTCCATCTCACCACCATCAGAACATTATCTTCAAGCTATCAGCACAAGAAAACAAAGCGCCGCACACCACCGGGGAGGGCTCGAACCTCCACCTTTCGGTTAACAGCCGATCGCGCTAGCCAATTGCGCCACGGAGACAGTCTTGCTCCACTCTCACCACCATCAGAACATATCTTCAAAGCTATCAGCCAAAGAAAAAAAGCGCCGCACACCCCACCGGGTGAGCTCGAACCTCCAACCTTTCGGTTAACAGCCGATCGCGCTAGCCCAATTGCGCCACGGAGACAGTCTTGCCTCCACTCTCACCACCCTCAGAACATATCTTCAAAGCTATCAGCCCAAAGAAAAAAAAAAAAGGCACGCACCACGCACCGGGAGGGCTCGAACCTCCAAGCCTTTCGGTTAACAGCCGATCCCGCTAGCCAATTGCGCCACGGAGACAGTCCTGCTCCACTCTCACCACCATCAGAACATATCTTCAAAGCTATCAGCCCAAAGAAAAAAAGCGCCGCACCACCACCGGGTGGGCTCGAACCTCCAACCTTTCGGTTAACAGCCGATCGCGCTAGCCAATTGCGCCACGGAGACAGTCGTGCTCCACTCTCACCACCATCAGAACATTATCTTCAAAGCTATCAGCCCAAAGAAATAAAAAGCGCCGCACCACCACCGGTGGGCTCGAACCTCCAACCTTTCGGTTAACAGCCGATCGCGCTAGCCAATTGCGCCACGGAGACAGTCGTGCTCCACTCTCACCACCATCAGAACTATCTTCAAAGCTATCAGCGCAAAGAAAAAAGCAACGCACCACTCCCGGGAGGGCTCGAAACTCCAACCTTTCGGTTAACAGCCGATCGCGCTAGCCAATTGCGCCACGGAGACAGTCTGCTCCACTCTCACCACCATCAGAACATATCTTCAAAGCTATCAGCCCAAAGAAAAAAAAGCGCCGCACCACCACCGGGTGGGCTCGAACCTCCAACCTTTCGGTTAACAGCCGATCGCGCTAGCCAATTGCGCCACGGAGACAGTCTGCTCCACTCTCACCACCATCAGAACATATCTTCAAAGCTATCAGCCCAAAGAAAAAAAGCGCCACACCACCACCGGGTGGGCTCGAACCTCCAACTTTCGGTTAACAGCCGATCGCGCTAGCCAATTGCGCCACGGAGACAGTCTGCTCCACTCTCACCACCATCAGAACATATCTTCAAAGCTATCAGCCCAAGAAAAAAAAGCGCCGCACCACCACCGGGTGGGCTCGAACCTCCAAGCTTTCGGTTAACAGCCGATCGCGCTAGCCAATTGCGCCACGGAGACAGTCGTGCTCCACTCTCACCACCATCAGAACATATCTTCAAAGCTATCAGCGCAAAGAAAAAAGCAACAGCACCACTCCCGGGTAGGGCTCGAAACTCCAACCTTTCGGTTAACAGCCGATCGCGCTAGCCAATTGCGCACGGAGACAGTCCTGCTCCACTCTCACCACCATCAGAACATATCTTCAAAGCTATCAGCCCAAAGAAAAAAAAGCGCCGCACCACCACCGGGTGGGCTCGAACCTCCAACTTTCGGTTAACAGCCGATCGCGCTAGCCAATTGCGCCACGGAGACAGTCGTGCTCCACTCTCACCACCATCAGAACATATCTTCAAAGCTATCAGCGCAAAGAAAAAAGCACACACCCCTCACGGGAGGCTTCGAACCTCCAACTTTTCGGTTAACAGCCGATCGCGCTAGCCAATTGCGCCACGGAGACAGTCCTTGCTCCACTCTCACCACCATCAGAACATATCTTCAAAGCTATCAGCCCAAAGAAAAAAAAGCGCCGCACCACCCCGGGTGGGCTCGAACCTCCAACCTTTCGGTTAACAGCCGATCGCGCTAGCCAATTGCGCCACGGAGACAGTCCTGCTCCACTCTCACCACCATCAGAACATATCTTCAAAGCTATCAGCCCAAAGAAAAAAAGCGCCGCACCACCACCGGGTGGGCTCGAACCTCAACCTTTCGGTTAACAGCCGATCGCGCTAGCCAATTGCGCCACGGAGACAGTCCTGCTCCACTCTCACCACCATCAGAACATATCTTCAAAGCTATCAGCCCAAAGAAAAAAAGCGCCGCACCACCACCGGGAGGGCTCGAACCTCCAAGCTTTCGGTTAACAGCCGATCGCGCTAGCCAACTGCGCCACGGAGACAGTCGTGCTCCACTCTCACCACCATCAGAACTTATCTTCAAAGCTATCAGCGCAAAGAAAAAAGCAACACACCACTCCCGGGCGGGCTCGAACCTCCAACCTTTCGGTTAACAGCCGATCGCGCTAGCCAATTGCGCCACGGAGACAGTCTGCTCCACTCTCACCACCATCAGAACATATCTTCAAAGCTATACAGCGCAAAGAAAAAAGCAACACACCCCTCACGGGAGGCTCTCGAACCTCCAACTTTTCGGTTAACAGCCGATCGCGCTTAACCAATTGCGCCACGGAGACAGTCGCTGCTCCACTCTCACCACCGTCAGAACATTTTCTTCAGAGCCTATCAGCACAAAGAGAAAAAAGCGCCCGCACCACCACGTGGGTGGGCATGGAACCTCCAACATTTCGGTAAGACGCCGATGCCGCTAGCCCATGCAGCCCACGGAGACAGTCGTGGCTCCACTCTCACCACCATCAGAACATACTTCAGAGCTATCAGTCCAAAGAAATAAAAAACGCTCGCTCCACCACCGGGTGAGGCTCCGAACCTCTCCACCTCCCCACCCCAACTATTCGGTTAACAGCCTGATCGCTCTAGCCCAGTGCGCCACGGATGAAAGTCGTGCCCCACTTTCACCACCATCAGAACATATCTTCTTCAAAGCTATCAGCACAAAGAAAAAAGCAACGCACCACTCCCGGGGGGGCTGGAATCGTCCAGCCTTTCGGTTAACAGCCGATCGCGCTAGCCAATTGCGCCACGGAGACAGTCGTGCTCCACTCTCACCACCATCAGAACATATCTTCAAAGCTATCAGCGCAAAGAAAAAAAGCAACAGCACCACTCACCGGGTGGGCTCGAACCTCCAACTTTCGGTTAACAGCCGATCGCGCTAGCCATTGCGCCACGGAGACAGTCTGCTCCACTCTCACCACCATCAGAACATATTCTTCAAGCTATCAGCCCAAAGAAATAAAAAGCGCCGCACCACCACCGGGTGGGCTCGAACCTCCAACCTTCGGTTAACAGCTGATCGCGCTAGCCAATTGCGCCACGGAGACAGTCGTGCTCCACTTTCACCACCATCAGAACATATCTTCAAAGCTATCAGCGCAAAGAAAAAAGCAACACACCACTCCCGGGAGGGCTCGAAACTCCAACCTTTCGGTTAACAGCCGATCGCGCTAGCCAATTGCGCCACGGAGACAGTCCTGCTCCACTCTCACCACCATCAGAACATATCTTCAAAGCTATCAGCCCAAAGAAAAAAAGCGCCGCACCACCACCGGGTGGGCTCGAACCTCCAAAATTTCGGTTAACAGCCGATCGCGCTAGCCAACTGCGCCACGGAGACAGTCGTGCTCCACTCTCACCACCATCAGAACTTATCTTCAAAGCTATCAGCGCAAAGAAAAAAGCAACACACCACTCCCGGGAGGGCTCGAAACTCCAACCTTTCGGTTAACAGCCGATCGCGCTAGCCCATTACGCCACGGAGACAGTCTTGCTCTACTCTCATCTTACCACTATCAGAACATATCTTCAAAGCTATCAGCCCAAAGAAAAAAAAAGCGCCGCACCACCACCGGGTGGGCTCGAATTTCCAACCTTTCGGTTAACAGCCGATCGCGCTAGCCATTTGCGCCATGGAGACAGTCGTGCTCCACTCTCACCACCGTCAGAACATATCTTCAAAGCTATCAGCGCAAAGAAAAAAGCAACACACCCCTCACGGGAGGTCTCGAACCTCCAACTTTTCGGTTAACAGCCGATCGCGCTAACCAATTGCGCCACGGAGACAGTCCTGCTCCACTCTCACCACCCTCAGAACATTTCTTCAGAGCTATAAGCCCAAAGAAAAAAAAGCGCCGCACCACCACTGGGTGGGCCCGAACCTCCAACATTTCGGTTAACAGCCGATCGCGCTAGCCAACTGCGCCACGGAGACAGTCGTGCTCCACTCTCACCACCATCAGAACTTATCTTCAAAGCTATAAGCGCAAAGAAAAAAGCAACACACCACTCCCGGGAGGGCTCGAAACTCCAACCTTTCGGTTAACAGCCGATCGCGCTAGCCCATTGCGCCACGGAGACAGTCTTGCTCCACTCTCACCACCATCAGAACATATCTTCAAAGCTATCAGCGCAAAGAAAAAAGCAACACACCCCTCACGGGAGGTCTTGAACCTCGAACTTTTCGGGTAACAGCCGATCGCGCTAACCAATAGACCGATCCCACAGGCCAGTTTCGCGACGCCACCACTGCCGCGGCAGCCGCGGTGCATGCCGGTACTTGTAGTCGTCCGGGCGCACCAGCCAGCCGAAGTGCCTGAGCGTTCCCTTTTCGATAGATTTTTCGGTCGTGTGGAGCCGTCTTACGATGGGAGGATTTACGTGCTGTGTTCTTGGATGCTACAACAACAGCACAAGGGATAAAGTCTTGGGTTTCTACGTCTTTCCTAAAGAGCAAAAGCTTCGGGAGACGTGGATTCAGCGTATCAACAGGGCTGGACGGGGCGGCAGGTAAGACATCTTATTAAATGTATAGTGCCGCTTTGAAACTAAATAAGCGTATTGCGGTGGTTTTTTTTATGTGAATGTTTGATCATGAAGCTTAGCATACCAAAGAATATGATCTTTGCTCACTCTGCCTGCGTATACTCTTACCGGATAGCTCAGCCGCGGTTCGCGGTTGTGCATGCCGGTCATTGTTTAGCGCATCTTCCTTATTCTAGCGTTTTTTGTTACCGCTGCGTACTAATATTATTATTATTACGAGTTGTAGTGCTGAGGTCTGTTAGTTTTCTATGTTGCGCAAGTGCAGCACCGCGTACGCGGCTTGCGTTTTTTTACAACGCAAGTGGCAAGCATGCAGGCATAAGGGGAAGGCAAGCTCATTGACGAGGCTCTCTTAATAGCTCTACCGTACATCGAGACCTTACTTTTTAGAAACGACGTAACGTACTTCACGGCACGCTTGCAACAACTTACCCAGAACTCGTTGTGGCAAACGGCGATTAGCTTTCGCGGATCACCCTCGATGCAAACGGTGCCTGTGTAATCTCGTCCTTTCCGTAAAATAGTTATCTGGTGCATGCACGCGGCCGATTTCGCTGCACCTATGCAGATGAGTGGCACAAACAGCTGTATAATTTACCTGTGTGTGGCGTTGTCGAGTGAGGCTGAAAATTAAAATTACATTTGTCATTTGCCCTTGACTGATATGGAACTTTTTGTACGTTATTCAAGAGAAAGTGATACTGTTGTCTTGCAGTGGTAGCATGCAGACTGGACATTTAAAAGGAACCTGAAAACGCAGTAGGTGATGTTCAGTGTCATATGAAATAATGCTGGAACTTTTTGTGCTCAGGTTCTCCAAGTTTACGCCTACCACGGGACACCGAGTATGCGATGCCCACTTCGAAGGAGGAAAAAAGACTTACATGAACAGAGTGCCCATAATCTTCCCGCTGAGACCGCAAGAGGTGGAAAGGAGGCGACCACTCATAAGCACACAGGTAATTTGAGCACAAGCAATGCAGAGAAATAGCATTACGTTGTTGCATATGCACCACTGAATATTTTGTTATGGCTTAATGCAGGCAATGGCTACTTAAGGGTTGCGCTACTGCGTAAAAAAAGCAATGATGCCGAGTAAACTTAAACTCGTGTGAAGGTATAAAATGCAGTATTGGAAATCTCACCTGCAGCTGCACAGTGTGTTGTAAAAATCACTGAAACACATGGCTTTCTTTTTTCATTTTCCCCTGACAGCCGGAACTTCCCAACAGTCCAACTGTGGCACCCCAGCACGACCCAGAATTCTCAGGCTCTGCCATCACTAGTAGCAGCAGCGACAGTGAAGACACCGCACAGCAAAGCACTCTACTCATGGACCATGCCTACAGCAGCCAAGAGTCAAGCTATGACCAGCTTGCCAAGAAAGCTGCTTGCCAAAATAATATAATAACTGAGCTAGCAGAAAAGGCTGAAGCTGCTTACGCGCATGTTGAAGAGCTCAACCGCCAGCTAAAACGCTCTCAACAGGACCACGCTGAAGCAAAAAAGCTATGTGACCGCCTTCAGCAGAAGAATAGGTGCTTGCGGCTTGAGCTATCCTGTATGCAGAAGAAAGTCAAGAGGTGCAAGGCTGAAGCTACACAAAAGATTGACATCACGTATGAAGCCCTTGTAGAAGATGAAAAGAAGCTGCGGTACTACACTGGCTTTACATCCAGAAAGTCCTTCGACAGTTTTTGGTCCCTACATGAACCAGATGCGAAAAAGCTGCGGTTCTGGCAGATGAAGGAAACGGAGAACGAGGACCGGAACTTCATCCTGCCTTTGAAGACACAGCTTGTGCTCGTCCTTATGAGGCTACGGCTGGGCCTTGACGGCCTTGACCTTGCGTACAGGTACGCTGCCAACGTTGAAGTGTTTTTTTTTGCATCAGTACTCATTTTTTGCCTTTGCATAAGGTCCAAGTGGAGTGACTAATGAAACTCTGTTACCATGCCAATACATTTACGCGGGCATACTGTGTATAATGTTATTTATGAATATGCTATGAGGGAAACAAGCATAACCCAATCAGCCCGAAAGGGGCCATGAAGACAAAATACGAGTTTGCTTTATTCAAAAGATTTGGTATTTTGTAATACCCTTAGTGCTTGTCCGGGAGCAAACGAACTTTCATTCACTGAGAAATTCAAGTTTAAGCCAAATTTCAGTGTTCCTGCCGAGCGTAGCTGGTTTTGTTAGTTACTTTGTGCATAGGGGGAATGCAGCATGCTGTGTATTCGTACGTTCCTCAAAATATCAGCAATGGTATGCAGCACTTTTTCACTTATCGTTTATAATGAAAATGACTGGAAGTAACAAGGTGCTTACACAAAAGGAATTCAGTACCGTTTAAGCATCTTCTGCAATGGCATCTTCATTGCAACCGTAGGTTCTTTTGTTTGTGCTGCAGAAAATTACTGATGCGCATTTTTTGCAAATTTGTTTTTCGTACAGGTTTGGCGTTTCTACGTCAACCGTTTCGAGGATCTGGGTAACATGGCTGGATTTTTTGGACAACAGGCTTCGCCAGGTATGTCAGCACCAGTTATCTTTTTTATTGCCTTTTGTTTGTGGTCTCTGTGATGGCCGCGACAAATTGCAACATTTATGGGAAGGGAGAAAGGGGACTGGATGGAATTTTAGGTATAAAAGGCCAACTGTACACTGATCAGTCGCGTAGCCAGGGTTCTATTTCAAGGGGTGTTTGTCAGCCTTCCCCTCATGGCCAGATATATTAGCCCCCACTACTGCCTTTCTGTCTGTCAAGATACCTGCTAAGAACGTACAGGTAATTTAATTCCCCGAAGCATGCTTTTTTAAGCTTACTGCAAGATTGCTCAGCTTGAACACCTTGTGTTTGCATTCTAAGATGGATCGATTGAATTAAAGTAAATTTCAGTAAAACTACTCGTTAGGCAGTTGGTGCACGCTTGTAAAACCCAGAGCGCAAAAATACCACACAGGCGAAGCACAATGGGACAAGCACTCACTCTCAGCTAAAAATTATTGGAAGCAACGTCACATGTCACCTCACCCTAAATGTACTCATTTCACTTTTTTTATTCTGCGGGTTGCTACATGGCTCAGTGCCCGCGGCGTTGTGCTGCCCAAGGATGCGGGTTCGATTCTCCGCCGTGGCTTCCGCTTTTCTTACGCAGGCAAAAAGCGAAAACGCTCGCATGTTCGAGATTAAGGTGCTCGGTAAAGGTTCCCATCTGATCAAATTAAACTGAAGCCCTCCACTACAGTGCACCTTATAACTTATGTAGTGCCTGTGCATTATAACTCAATAAATCAATCGATGAACCTTCTGGGTCTTACAGCACATGCCCAATGCAGTAAATGATTTTATTTATATGTAACGATGCTTCCAAAAAAAGTTTTGTTGAGAGAATGCTTATCCCAGCATGCTTCTCGTGTGCCCGTGTGTTTTTTGCTAATTTTTAGAGCATTTGTAGATTCATTTGACAGTGTTACAAGCTGTGATGACTCATCTTGCGGTCTCTACTGCAGAGCAGTGCCAGTACTTGTGGCAAAAATCAAAGGTGGAGAAGGTGACTTTTTAAATCGTACATTAAGAGCAATGGGGAGATTCATGTGCATTGAGAATGCAGTCTTAGATCCTTCGCATAGATCCACCACTCTAAGACCACTCCCCCCGCCCGTTCCTAAGCCACTGATGATATTAATGTAAAAAATATGAAAACCCACTTTTTCTTCTTTTTTCAGGTCCCAACTTGGATGCCTCCCCACCTGTGCGACAAGTACAGGCCACAAGCTTTCACTGACAAGGGCTACACCACTGTCGACGGCATCCTCGACTGCACCGAAATTTTCATCGAAACCCCCTCGTCATTCCGTGTACAGAGTGAGACCTATTCCTCGTACAAAAAGCACAATACTGCAAAAGGGTTAGTTGTGTGCAGCCCGAACGGCTTTGTTATGTTCGTGTCCGATCTTTCTCCTGGGAGGCTGTCTGACAAGGCCCTAACAAAGGCTTCCGGTGTGTTGGAAAAGTTCTCACCAGGGCGAAGTTTGATGGCTGATAGGGGGTTCACCATCGAAGAAGAGTGCAAGGAACTTTCACTGCACTTGAACATTCCGCCATTCATGGAAGGACGGCCTCAACTGTCTGAAGCAGATGAAACTGAGACAAGGCTTATTGCCAGTGTGCGCATACATGTGGAAAGGGTCATTCGGAGGATAAAGACCTACAGAATACTCTCACAGGTGTTTCCAAACAGCATGTCTGGACAACTGAACAAGGTGTGGCATGTTTGCGCACGCTTGACAAACTTTGTGGGTGAGCCATTGCTGTGAGCAGATGTGAGTGAAGTCTGCATGTCTGCTGATAGGCTGCGCCAGTTCGCTGGCACTACATTTGACTACTTTTTTGGCCATGCAACACAGCCAGAAATGGGAAGGAAATAGGCCATTGTGCCTGGTCTAGGAACTGCTCACCGTCTCTCCAAGCTTTTTTATTCACCTTAGCCCAAAACAAGGAACAACCCAATCCCTTCAGGAGGGCACGTACGAAGAGCCGTATCCTTCCCGTGCACATTCAAGCATCATAAGAAATGTCCCTGCCTAGGTTTTGTATTCAGTTTATTTGCTTTGTTTACTTGGTCATTCCCCTATTCTCTAAATTTCTTGAGAACTACGTTTACTTGCACGAAAAGATGTGT
Organism: Rhipicephalus microplus; assembly: GCF_013339725.1. Lineage (NCBI taxonomy): Eukaryota > Metazoa > Arthropoda > Arachnida > Ixodida > Ixodidae > Rhipicephalus > Rhipicephalus microplus. The sequence goes on along the minus strand of NW_023612691.1, from coordinate 17,327 downwards.
TGTCTGCATTGACCCCCCTTTTCTTTTTTGTTGTCATAACACATTGCTACCTGTACTGTCATGAACGTGCATTATGCAATAGCCATACTCTCTTCATCTCTGTCACCATTTCAAACAGCGGCACGTTTTGATGCTTTCCATTAAAATCGAAGTGAACCCATGCCTGGCGGTGTCAATGAATAGGTACATACATTTATTTCGATAGGGTAAAAGCTCGTGATCGTGGCCATAGCTGCCCATTGAGAAGCATACTTGTATGGGCTATCACCATATTGTCCCCTTGTGTCCAGCCATCCAGTCTGCTGTGGTTTAACATAAACATGAAAGGTTAATTAACAGGCTGACGTAGCCTTTTAATGCATGACAGCATTCATTGATAAACTGAAGGTATGTTGAGTGTATCATTTCCTGCATAGAAACCAGCTGCAGGAGGATAATGGAGCTGTGAAGAAACGGCGTTACACAGTGCTCGAGTAAATTTCAAGAAGCCTGCAACCGCCTGTTTTGCAAGAAACAGTTGTCTAAAAATATTTTCCACATAGGGCTCCAGTACAGTGGTTTATTTGACATTGTTTTCGTGCTTCCCGTAAACTGTGTAGGGCCTTCAGGAAAACAAAAAAAAAACAGGCCAGAAGGCACATGATAGTACAGGCCTACACAATAGCAGTGGTGGGTAAAAAGTAGGGCCATAAAAGAAGCGGGTCACAACACATCATAGCACAGGCCTACACATTAGCAGTGGTGGGATAAAAGTTCGAATAGCTCATGCCAAGTGACACGTGAGCAGGTGCCTCGCTCTCCCACAAAACACTGATTCATGGAAAGCTGTGGCATGTGTTAGCGGTCTGCTTGTTTAATTCACCTTGAATTAATTCAAAATGAAGGCGAAAAGAGAAGTACAGACAATGCAGCAGTAAAAGAGCCCGTCAATGTAACATTACATTGAACAAAGTGGCAATGAAGACAGACACAAATAACACAAATACCCTATCAGTAAAGAAGCAGTTAATAAGTATCACCAGGCTTTTTACCTCCACAGTACGTAAGCAAGCTTAGGTGCCCCGAGAATTTTTTTAAATTCCACATAAGTTGCTGTTTTGGAGCAAGGCCGGCCCTTAGAGTAGCACGCAAGCCATAATGGTGTGAATATTAGTAGCAACAATAACGCCAGTGGTGCAGTTTCGTGTGCTTCATGGCATAAATAAGCAAGCCAATGCCTCCGCGAAATTAGCATGAAGCACACAGACGCTTCACACTGGAGGGCCTCACGCTCATTTGTACTATTTTTCCCCAGCGTGGTCAAGTTATGCACGTGCATGATGTACAAAGAAAGAGGGTAGACTGTTCTTGTTAACGCAGAACAAAAATGCACAAACCTCATACATAAACATCTTTGTTGTAGAAAAGGCAATTTACAGGCACAGAAGCAGAACTCTGGTGGGCTACTTCTACTGGCTTGAAGTATTTATGGTATGACAGAACACACGCACAAGCTTGAAAACATTTTCTAGCTTTACTTTACCAGTTACTGGAAATGTAGGGAAGCAAGTAGCTGGAAGTAAAAAATTTGCAACCTTCTATGAATTCCGTGAAGAAACTCTGGTCAAATGGCACGGAGATTTGTCGGCACTCTTCCTTGTTGTAAACAAACAGCACGCAGGTGTTCAGACCAGTCACACCCATCTGCACTTGCACCTGAGTATAATAGCCACTACTTTTTTTAGTTCCCCAGCACGCAACTGCCTTTTGGCAAAATCTTGAATTTTTAGGGGCACTTTGATCGCAAGCAGCCGTGGTGCGCAACATTTACACTTCACGAGCCCATCTGGGCTTGCACCTAGAAAAGCGTGATGACGAGAGAGGAAGAGGCCAGTTTCTGTCACCTCAAGCTCCACGTGGCTGTCATTTTTGTCCTGAAAGGCTTTCCTGGCTTCAGGCTCACACAGCAGGTCTCTCTTCATGGCAAATGTTGCCCTGCCTTTCTTTTTCCCAACCACTGCTGCGATGAGACGTCGGGGATCATGCGGCCCCATTTTGGTTTGGCACGTCCTGACCCATGTGTAAACTCTATGCGCTACAGATGCAGTGATCAGACCCTCCCTATACATATGCCAAAGGAGGCAAGCACTTTGCAGTCGTGTGGCTGCCTCTACGGCTGTAACTTCTTCGTCTGTGTGTGACAGCAAAGCATTCCCCTGTTTGGCTCGCTCCAGCCACCTTAAAGGTAGCCCAGCCACATCTTTGGTAGCGGGGCTCTCAACTTTTTTTTGTTTTTCGGGAAGAAAGTCATTTGCTTCAAGTACGTCTGCGAAGCAATTGAGCCCACATTCTTTGAAGTTTCCATGCAAGTTTATGAGGCTCAGTGTTGACAGATTCGAGTCTTGTGTTCTCAAGCATGAGTAGGCTGCTCGTTTTTTGTGAAGCCTTGGTGCATCACTGATTTTTTCAGTGGTGTCCTTGGAGAATACAATCTGTTGAAATTGCTCAGTCACTTTTTTTGGATCCCGCGGGTTGTACCACTGCCGTTCACCTTCAGTGCATGCAATGAAATTTGGTACTTCAGTGAGATCATGTTGCGCAATGTGCATCAGCCCGTACAAAACGCAGCAAACATGTTTGCAGACACCACCTTTCCCAGCAACACATGAGCAGCTGCCACTGATAAGCTCCCCATCACACTTAAGCAACTTCACCCCAACACTGTACACTGTCCGTGTTGCCATGGATGCCAGAACGTGTGCCTTCACCACGGTCTCTGCGGTGTCTTCAGTTGAAAACACCAACTTTTGCAGGTGGCCTGATGTGAAAAGCCGCAGGCCAGCATCTCGATGTTTTCTAGCGGCTTTACTTTCAGTGTACCTGCATGAAGAATAAATGTTCACGTTTACATGCTGTGCAGGACTTTTTCCTTCCAGAATATACATTTACACATTCCACCCTTTAGTTAACTGTTGCATAATAAAATAATCCCACTTTCAGGCCTGCAGAAACAGCTGAAGAAATTTTTGTAATTGTATTTGGCTAGAACAGTTGGCATGAGTACATTCCTGTGCATAAACACCTTTTCATTCCCTACACAAATTTGCACACTCCCACTTTTTGTCCATTGTGCAAGTTCTGAAGATATAGAACTAAAACTAAATTTAAGAAGACTGTCTACTGCAATCAGATATGTAAAAAACTTCATTTTAAAGTGACCTCAAATTGTAATAGCAAAATGGTTGGGAGCTGCGCTAGTTGGCACGTATTCGGATGGGAATCAGTGGAACTTTGTCGGAAACACACGGCACAGTGTTGACTTTGTGATTGGGAGCGACGGAAGTAATAGCCGGCGAGAACAAACTTTCAGGAAGATGGGGACGATCGAGTAAAGTCGGGCTCGACTCGATCTGGGCGCTTTGTTACGTGGTCTGAAACTTCACGAAATAATGTGAGGGGAATGGAGGAGAGAAATGCCAGCTTTAATTATTCATTTCTCAGCAATCAAGAGTTGTTGGTCATTGAATAAAAGCTGAGAAAGCTACAAATGGCGTTATTTTCCAGCTAAACACAAAGTTACTCAGACCCGCCGCGGTTGCTCAGTGCCTAAGGCGTTGTGCTGCTGAGGGAGAGAATGCAGGTTCGATTCTCGGCCGCGGCGGCCGCTTTTCTGATGGAGGTGAAAAGCAATAACGCCTGTCTTTTCAATATTCCGGCGCACGATATAATCCCCAGGTGGTCAAAATTAATACGGAGCCCTCCACTACGGCGCGCCTCATGCCTGCATTGCATCGGCGGATTAAACCACACAATCAACAAAGTTACTGAGCCTGTAGCGTACCACTTTATTAAAGAGAAGAATTTTTGCATACTACAGAGCCTACAAGATGGGTAGAGCTTTGTGGCACTAGGAATAGTTCAAGAAACGTTACACTCTCTGAAACATTTGGGTGTCAGCATGCTCTTTTTTTCCCAAATAGCACTCATCAGTTTTAGAGAATCATGACTGCCGAGTTAAGTTTGCATACCTGAAAATGTGCTCCTTTCCAAAGTATGGGTTCAGGGAGCTTGTTTTGCAGGTCCACCCTTGACTGTTGTGGTTGTGTAATACAGATGCCATGGCACAGCATTACACGGAGCTGCAAAAAAAAAACAGAGCCTGAAGGTTAGTTTGATCTGAACATAGCCAGCTAAACTTTCTGCTAAGCCAATACACTTTCTTAGATTACATATTTTTATCAGGGCGTTACCCTCTATTGGTGGAACATACAAACATCTGCATGCTGCGTACTCTATAAAAGAACCCCGGGCAGTGTCAGACAGTCGGTGCCCGTTGTCCACGCAGAAGCCAGGCCAATGAACCAGCTGCACGTATTAATAACATAATACGCCTCCACTGCATGATGCTCGTACCCGATGACTAGTAGTAACGACGTGTGGACTAGTTGGTGTGGTAGCATCATGCAAAAAAGCACAAAAAACACTGAAACGCAGCAGTAGTTCTCATGAGAAGAAAAGAGAAGAAATCGCTCGCCCTGTTTTCAGGACCTTACCAGTACCAAATCTTTAGTCACATGATAGTAATCCCATGACAGGGACTGCACTTTAATAGTGCTGAGATAATCTTCACTGTTGCACATACTGCACACAGTAAATACTCTTAAGAGAAAAAAGCTTAGCGAAGTAGAAATTACAAAGACCATAAACAACAGGGCTATAACAACGACAAAAATAACTGCAATGAAATAACGCAGGACCACGACAAAAGCCATAATAAAAACGCAATCCATGAAAAGAATATTGATTATTTAAAAATGCAGCCAATGCATTACTGTACCGCGAGAATGCAGTTTTCTAGGCGATGACGTCCTCCAACCACACGAACCTGCAGCTCTCTGGTAACTGCATGTACAGAGGTAAATACTGTTAACAACGCACGAACGCGCGGCTTTCGATACGTGCAGCACAGCCTGCTGATAGCCACTGGCGTAACCAGCAATATTAGGTGACGGCGCTGCGGCGGCTTGGCATGCGAAAGCTATTGCCCATGCTTCCTTTTTTCCGGGGGGGGGAGGCAGGGAGAGATTCGACACCAGAAGTCCCTCACCAAATGCTGTATGTTGAACGCGACACTCGTGCACGTAAGTGCCGTAAGACACGAAAGGTTCGGCGCCGCATATAAAGCCTGTCCCCAACAGCACGTCACTGTGCAAACAAACGTTGCAATCCCCGAGATGCACATGCGAAAAAAACAGTCGCGCAGAACAACCGCTTACATACATCACTCAAATGAAAACGGTACTCAACAGGCAATGAACGGGTGGCTGTCCTAAGTCCCGCCGAAACGAAGGAGTAGCAGGCACTTATGACCGAAATTCGCGCCGCCTGCTCCCATTAACAGACAATGTAGGTATTGAAAATACTCACACGACTTTTTCTTGCTGGTGATATCGGAGAGACGTCCGCGAAGCTCCGGCGCAGTACTGAAAAAGCGGCGGCCACTGCGTCGTCGCTGTAGTCTGGTTGACCGATTCACTACAACTAAGATGGCGGTGGGGCAACTCCGGAAAACCGGCGCATGCGCTGATCAGCTGGTGGGATCGGTCTATTGCACCACGGAGACAGTCCTGCTCCACTCTCACCACCATCAGAACATATCTTCAAAGCTATCAGCCCAAAGAAAAAAGCGCCGCACCACCACTGGGTGGGCTCGAACCTCTAACATTTCGGTTAACAGCCGATCGCGCTATCCAATTGCGCCACGGAGACAGTCGTGCTCCACTCACACCACCATCAGAACATATCTTCAAAGCTATCAGCCCAAAGAAAAAAAAAGCGCCACACCACCACCGGGTGGGCTCGAACCTCCAAGCTTTCGGTTAACAGCCGGTCGCGCTAGCCAACTGTGCCACGGAGACAGTCGTGCTCCACTCTCACCACCATCAGAACATATCTTAGAACTATCAGCCCAAAGAAAAAAAAATTACGGCATATTCACGGGGTGAATGATGATGAATGGGCGAAGCTCCGGAGGGATTCATCGGTAAACTGTGAATCTTCCGTGTAATTCGCCCAGTCGATCATCATGTAAAGACGTGAGAAACGCTGTGTGTGTATATACACAAATCAACTTTTCACGTACGGCAGGATCTTGGCGGCGGCGTCGCGCAGCTTCACGGAGTGCTTCTGCCTCGCGCGCTCGCACATCGGGATTCTGTCTGCGAGCGCGCGCTGCTGCCGCCTTGCGCTCTCTCCGCTGTGCAGCCTTATCCATCCGGCAACTCCGAGCGCGCGCCAACAGCAAACGGATTTTATTACAACGCTCCCCCTAGCGTACGTCGCCGCACTAAATCGAACAATTGCCTTCAACCAATGACACGCGCCATATGTGACATCATTCCTATTTTATAAGATCTCGCGTCTTTCATCAACTACAAGTACCGCTTTCTAGTTTATAACATCTTGCATCTTTTCATCATCAGCTACAAGTACCACCATCTAGTAAACACTACAAGAACTAAATGAGAGGTGGCTACATACAGGAGACGGTACCGTCATCTAGTGAACACTGCAAGAACTAAACTAGAGGTGGCTACATACAGGGGACGGTACCGCCATCTAGTGAACACTGCAAGAACTAAACTAGAGGTGGCTACATACAGGCTACAGGGGACGCACAGCCCACGCCCTAAGGAGCTTCGCCCCTAAAAAAGCGCCGCACCACCATCGGGTGGGCTTGAAACTCCAACCTTTCGGTTAACAGCCGATCGCGCTAGCCAATTGCGCCACAGAGACAGTTCTGCTCCACTCTCACCACCATCAAAACATATTTTCAAAGCTATCGCCGCAAAAAAAAGCAACAAACCACTCCCGGGAGGGCTCGAACCTCCAAATTTTCGGTTAACAGCCGATCGCGCTAGCCAATTGCGCCACGGAGACAGTCCTGCTCCACTCTCACCACCATCAGAACATATCTTCAAAGCCCAAAGAAAAAAAAGTGCCGCACCACCACCGGGTGGGCTCGAAACTCCACACTTTGGTTAACAGCCGATCGCGCTAGCCAATTGCGCCACGGAGACAGTCGTGCTCCACGCTTCACCACCATCAGAACATATCTTCAAAGCTGTCAGCGCAAACAAAAAAGCAACGCACCCCTCCCGGAGGGCTCAAAAGTCCAACCTTTCAGTTAACAGCCGATCCCGCTAGCCCATTGCGCCACGGAGACAGTCGTGCTCCACTCTGCACCACCGATCAGAACATATCTTCAAAGCTATCAGCGCAAAGAAAAAAGCGACAGCACCACTCACCGGTAGGTCTCGAAGCTCCAACCGTTCGGTTAACAGCCGATCGCGCTAGCCAATTGCGCCACGGAGACAGGCCGTGCTCCACTCTCATCCACCAGTAGAACATATTCTTCAAAGCTATCAGCGCCAAAGAAAAAAAAGCGCCAGCACCACCACCGGGTGGGCTCGAACCTTCAACTTTCGGTTAAGCAGCCGATCGCGCTAGCCAATTGCGCCACGGAGACAGTCGTGCTCCTCTGTCACCACCGTCAGAACATATCTTCAAAGCTATCAGCGCAAAGAAAAAAGCAACACACCACTCCCGGGAGGGCTGGAACCTCCAAGCTTTCGGTTAACAGCCGATCGCGCTAGCCAATTGCGCCTCGGAGACAGGCCTGCTCCACTCTCATCACCAGTAGAACATATCTTCAAAGCTATCAGCCCAAAGAAAAAAAAGCGCCACACCACCACCGGGTGGGCTCGAACTTTCAACTTTTCGGTTAGCAGCCGATCGCGCTAGCCAGTTGCGGCACGGAGACAGTCCTGCTCCACTCTCACCACCATCAGAACATATCTTCAAAGCTATCAGCCCAAAGAAAAAAGCAACACACCACTCCCGGGAGGGCTCGAAACTCCAACCTTTCGGTTAACAGCCGATCGCGCTAGCCCATTGCGCCACGGAGACAGTCTTGCTCCACTCTCACCACCATCAGAACATATCTTCAAAGCTATCAGCCGAAAGAAAAAAAAGCGCCACACAACCACCGGGTGGGCTCGAACCTCCAAGCTTTCGGTTAACACAGATTGCGCTAGCCAACTGCGCCAAGGAGACAGTCGTGCTCCACTTCTCACCACCAGCAGAACTTATCTTAAAGCTATCAGCGCAAAGAAAAGCATCTCACCACTCCCGGGAGGGCTCGGAAACTCCAACATTTCGGTTAACAGCCGATCGCGCTAGCCAATTGCACCACGGAGACAGTCGTGCTCTCACTCTCACCACCGTCAGAACATATCTTCAAAGCTATCAGCGCAAAGAAAAAAGCATCTCACCCCTCACGGGAGGGCTCGAAACCTCCTAACTTTTCGGTTAACAGCCGATCGCGCTAGCCAACTGCGCCACGGAGGACAGTCCGTGCTCCACTCTAACCACCGTCAGAACGTTTCTTCAGAGCTATCAGCCCAAAGAATAAAAAAGCGCCGCACCACCACCAGGTGGGCTTGAACCTCCAAGCCTTTCGGTTAACAGGCCGATGCGCTAGCCAACTTGCGCCACGGGACGTCCGTGCTCCACTCTCACCACCAGTCAGACAGTCTTAAGAGCTGATCAGCCCAAAGAAAAAAAAGCGCCAGCACCACCACCAGGTGGGCTTGAACCTCCGAAGCCTTTCGGTTAACAGCCAATTGCGCTAGCCAACTTGCGCCACGGGAGACAGTCCGGCTCCACTCTCACCACCATCAGAACACTATCTTCAAAGCTATCAGCGCCAAAGAAAAAAAGCAACCACACCACTCCCGGGAGGCTTGAACCTCCAACCTTTCGGTTAACAGTCCAATTGCGCTAGCCTATGCACCACGGAGACAGTCCTGCTCCACTCTCACCACCATCAGAACCTATCTTCAAAGCTATCAGCCCAAAGAAAAAAAAGCACCAGCCCACCACCGGGTGGGCTTGAACCCGAACCTTGCGGTTACAAGCCGATCGCGCTAGCCAATTGAGCCACGGAGACAGTCCTGCTCCACTCTCACCACCAGCTCAGAACATATCTTCAAAGCTATCAGCCCAAAGAAAAAAGCGCCGCACACCACCAGGTGGGCGCGAACCTCCAGCCTTTCGGTTAACAGCCCGATTCGCGCTAGCCAATGCGCCAAGGAGACAGTCGTGCTCCACTCTCACCACCAATCAGAACATATCTTCAAAGCTATCAGCCCAAAGAAAAAAAGCACCGCACCACCACCGGGTGGGCTGGAACCTCCAACCTTTCGGTTAACAGCGATCGCGCTAGCCAATTGTGCCACGGAGACAGTCCTGCTCCTGCTCTACTACCATCAGAACATATCTTCAAAGCTATCAGCCCAAAGAAAAAAGCAGCCGCACACCACCGGGTGGGCCTCGAACCCCAACCTTTCGGTTAACAGCCGATCGCGCTAGCCAACTGCGCCACGGAGACAGTCGTGCTCTTACTCTCACCACCATCAGAACACTATCTTCAAAGCTATCAGCGCAAAGAAAAAAAAGCAACACACCTGTCCCGGGAGGGCTCGAAACTCCAACCTTTCAGGTTCAACAGCCGATCGCGCTAGCCAATTGCGCCACGGAGACAGGCTCCTCTCCACTCTCACCACCATCAGAACATATCTTCAAAGCTATCAGCCCAAAGAAAAAAAGCGCCGCACCACCACCGGGTGGGCTCGAAACTCCAACCTTTCGGTTAACAGCCGAGCGCGCTAGCCAATTGCGCCACGGAGACAGTCTTGCTCCACTCTCACCACCATCAGAACATATCTTCAAAGCTATCAGCCCAAAGAAAAAAAAGCGCCGCACCACCACCAGGTGGGCGCGAACCTCCGACCTTTCGGTTAACAGCCGATCGCGCTAGCCAATTGCGCCACGGAGACAGTCGTGCTACACTCTCACCACCATCAGAACATATCTTCAAAGCTATCAGCCCAAAGAAAAAAAAGCACCGCACCACCACCGGGTGGGCTGGAACCTCCAACCTTTCGGTTAACAGCCGATCGCGCTAGCCAATTGTGCGCCACGGAGACAGTCCTGCTCTACTCTCACCACCATCAGAACATATCTTCAAGCTATCAGCCCAAAGAAAAAAAGCAGCCGCACCACCACCGGGTGGCTCGAACCTCCAACCTTTCGGTTAACAGCCGATCGCGCCAGCCAACTGCGCCACGGAGACAGTCGTGCTTTATTCTCACCACCATCAGAACACATCGTCAAAGCTATCAGCGCAAAGAAAAAAGCAACACACCTGTCCCGGGAGGGCTCGAAACTCCAACCTTTCAGTCAACAGCCGATCGCGCTAGCCAATGGCACCACGGAGAGAGTCCTGCTCCACTCTCACCACCATCAGAACATATCTTCAAAGCTATCAGCCCAAAGAAAAAAAAGCGCCGCACCACCACCGGGTGGGCTCGAAACTCCAACCTTTCGGTTAACAGCCGATCGCGCTAGCCAATTGCTGCACGGAGACAGTTCTGCTCCACTCTCACCACCATCAGAACATATCTTCAAAGCTATCAGCCCAAAGAACAGCCGATCGCGCTAGCCAATTGGGCCACGGAGACAGTCGTGCTCCAATCTCACCACCGTCAGAACATATCTTCAAAGCTATCGGCGCAAAGAAAAAAGCAACACACCACTCCCAGGAGGGCTCGAACCTCCAAATTTTCGGTTAACAGCCAATCGCGCTAGCCAATTGCTCCACGAAGACAGTCCTGCTCCACTCTCACCACCATCAGAACATTTCTTCAAAGCTATCAGCCCACAGAAAAAAAAGCGCCGCACCACCACCGGATGGGCTCGAACCTCCAACCTTTCGGTAATAGTCGATCGCGCTAGCCAAATGCGCCTCGGAAACAGTCCTGCTCCACTCTCATCACCAGTAAACATATCTTCAAAGCTATCAGCGCAAAGAAAAAAGCGCCGCACCACCACCGGGTGGGCTCGAACCTCCAAGCTTTCGGTTAACAGCCGATCGCGCTAGCCAGTTGCGGCCACGGAGACAGTCCTGCTCCACTCTCACCACCATCAGAACATATCTTCAAAAGCTATCAGCCCAAAGAAAAAAAAGCGCCGCACCATCATCCGGGTGGGCTCGAACCTCCAACCTTTCGGTTAACAGCCGAATCGCGCTAGGACTAATTGCGCCACGGAGTACAGTCCGTGCTGCAATGTCACCACCATCAGACATTTCTTCAAGCTGTCAGCCCAAAGAAAAAAAGCACCGCACCACCACTGGGGGGCTCGAACCTCCAACCTTCGGTTAACAGCCGATCGCGCTAGCCAATTGCGCCACGGAGACAGTCGTGCTCTACTCTCACCACCATCAGAACATATCTTCAAAGCTATCAGCCCAAAGAAAAAAGCGACACACCACTCCCGGGAGGGCTCGAAACTCTAATTTTTCGGTTAACATCCGAACGTGCTAGCCAATTTCGCCACGGAGTCAGTCGTGCTGCAATGTCACCACCGTCAGAAGTTTTCTTCAGAGCTGTCAGCCCAAAGAAAAAAAAAGCGCCGCACCACCACCGGGTGGGCTCGAACCTCCAAGCTTTCGGTTAACAGCCGATCGCGCTAGCCAACTGCGCCACGGAGACAGTCGTGCTCCACTCTCACCACCATCAGAACTTATCTTCAAAGCTATCAGCGCAAAGAAAAAAGCTACACACCACTCCCGGGAGGGCTGGAAACTCCAACCTTTCGGTAACAGCCGATCGCGCTAGCCCATTGCGCCACGGAGACAGTCTTGCTCCACTCTCACCACCATCAGAACATATCTTCAAAGCTATCAGCCCAAAGAAAAAAAGCGCCGCACAACCACCGGGTGGGCTCGAACCTCCAAGCTTTCGGTTAACAGCCGATTGCGCTAGCCAACTGCGCCAAGGAGACAGTCGTGCTCCACTCTCACCACCAGCAGAACTTATCTTTAAAGCTATCAGCGCAAAGAAAAAAGCATCTCACCACTCCCGGGAGGGCTCGAAACTCCAACATTTCGGTTAACAGCCGATCGCGCTAGCCAATTGCGCCACGGAGACAGTCGTGCTCCACTCTCACCACCGTCAGAACATATCTTCAAAGCTATCAGCGCAAAGAAAAAAGCAACACACCCCTCACGGGAGGCCTCGAACCTCCAACTTTTCGGTTAACAGCCGATCGCGCTAACCAATTGCGCCACGGAGACAGTCCTCCTCCACTCTCACCACCGTCAGAACATTTCTTCAGAGCTATCATCCCAAAGAAAAAAAAGCGCCGCACCACCACCGGGTGGGCTCGAAACTCCAACCTTTCGGTTAACAGCCGAGCGCGCTAGCCAATTGCGCCACGGAGACAGTCCTGCTCCACTCTCACCACCATCAGAACTTATCTTCAAAGCTATCAGCCCAAAGAGAAAAAAGCGCCGCACCACCACCAGGTGGGCTCGAACCTCCGACCTTTCGGTTAACAGCCGATCACGCTAGCCAATTTTGCCACGGAGACAGTCCTGCTCCACTCTCACCACCATCAGAACATATCTTCAAAGCTATCAGCCCAAAGAAAAAAAAGCACCGCACCACCACCGGGTGGGCTTGAATCCCAACCTTTCGGTTAACAGCCGATCGCGCTAGCCAACTGCGCCACGGAGACAGTCGTGCTCTACTCTCACCACCATCGGAACATATCTTCAAAGCTATCAGCCCAAAGAAAAAAGCAACACACCACTCCCGGGAGGGCTACAATTTCCAACCTTTCGGTTAACAGCCGATCGCGCTAGCCCATTGCGCCACGGAGACAGTCTTGCTCCACTCTCACCACCATCAGAACATATCTTCAAAGCTATCAGCCCAAAGAAAAAAAAGCGCCGCACCACCACCGGGTGGGCTCGAACCTCCAACCTTTCGGTTAACAGCCGATCGCGCTAGCCAATTGCGCCACGGAGACAGTCGTGCTCCACTCTCACCACCGTCAGAACATATCTTCAAAGCTGTCAGCGCAAAGAAAAAAGCAACACACCCCTCATGGGAGGTCTCGAACCTCCAACTTTTCGGTTAACAGCCGATCGCGCTAACCAATTGCGCCACGGAAACAGTCCTGCTCCACTCTCACCACCGTCAGAACATTTCTTCAGAGCTATCAGCCCAAAGAAAAAAAAAGCGCCGCACCACCACCGGGTGGGCTCGAAACTCCAACCTTTCGGTTAACAGCCGAGCGCGCTAGCCAATTGCGCCACGGAGACAGTCCTGCTCCACTCTCACCACCATCAGAACTTATCTTCAAAGCTATCAGCCCAAAGAGAAAACAGCGCCGCACCACCACCAGGTGGGCTCGAACCTCCGACCTTTCGGTTAACAGCCGATCGCGCTAGCCAATTGCGCCATGGAGACAGTCGTGCTGCACTCTCACCCCCATCAGAACATATCTTCAAAGCTATCAGCCCAAAGAAAACAAAGCGCCGCACCACCACCGGGTCGGCTCGAACCTCCAACCTTTCAGTTAACAGCCGATCGCGCTAGCCAATTGCGCCACGGAGACAGTTCTGCTCCACTCTCACCACCATCAGAACATATCTTCAAAGCTATCAGCCCAAAGAAAAAAACAGTGCCGCACCACCACCGGGTGGGCTCGAACCTCCGACCTTTCGGTTAGCAGCCGATCGCGCTAGCCAATTGCCCCACGGAGACAGTCGTGCTCCAATCTCACCACCGTCAGAACATATCTTCAAAGCTATCGGCGCAAAGATAAAAGCAACACACCACTCCCAGGAGGGCTCGAACCTCCAAATTTTCGGTTAACAGCCAATCGCGCTAGCCGATTGCTCCACGAAGACAGTCCTGCTCCACTCTCACCAACATCAGAACATTTCTTCAAAGCTATCAGCCCACAGAAAAAAAAGCGCCGCACCACCACCGGATGGGCTCGAACCTCCAACCTTTCGGTTAATAGCCGATCGCGCTAGCCAATTGCGCCTCGGAGACAGTCCTGCTCCACTCTCATCACCAGTAGAACATATCTTCAAAGCTATTAGCGCAAAGAAAAAAAAGCGCCGCACCACCACCGGGTGGGCTCGAACCTCCAAGTTTTCGGTTAACAGCCGATCGCGCTAGCCAGTTGCGGCACGGAGACAGTCCTGCTCCACTCTCACCACCATCAGAACATATCTTCAAAGCTATCAGCCCACAGAAAAAAAAGCGCCGCACCATCATCGGGTGGGCTCGAACCTCCAACCTTTCGGTTAACAGCCGATCGCGCTAGGCAATTGCGCCACGGAGACAGTCCTGCTCCACTCTCACCACCATCAGAACATATCTTCAAGCTATCAGCCCAAAGAAAAAAAGCACCGCACCACCACTGGGTGGGCTCGAACCTCCAACCTTTCGGTTAACAGCCGATTGCGCTAGCCTATTGCGCCACGGAGACAGTCCTGCTCCACTCTCACAACCATTAGAACGTATCTTCAAAGCTATCAGCCCAAAGAAAAAAAGCATCTCACCACTCACGGGAGGGCTCGAAACTCCAACATTTCGGTTAACAGCCGATCGCGCTAGCCACTGCGCCACGGAGACAGTCGTGCTCCACTCTCACCACCATCAGAACATATCTTCAAAGCTATCAGCCCAAAGAAAAAATCAACACACCACTCCCGGGAGGGCTCGAAACTCCAACCTTTCGGTTAACAGCCGATCGCGCTAGCCCATTGCGCCACGGAGACAGTCTTGCTCCACTCTCACTACCATCAGAACATATCTTCAAAGCTATCAGCCCAAAGAAAAAAAAAGCGCCGCACAACCACCGGGTGGGCTCGTACCTCCAAGCTTTCGGTTAACAGCCGATTGCGCTAGCCAACTGCGCCAAGGAGACAGTCGTGCTCCACTCTCACCACCAGCAAAACTTATCTTCAAAGCTATCAGCCCAAAAAAAAAGCACACACCACTCCCGGGAGGGCTAGAAACTCCAACCTTTCGGTTAACAGCCGATCGCGCTAGCCCATTGCGCCACGGAGACAGTCTTGCTCCACTCTCACCACCATCAGAACATATCTTCAAAGCTATCAGCCCAAAGAAAAAAAAGCGCCGCACAACCACCGGGTGGGCTCGTACCTCCAAGCTTTCGGTTAACAGCCGATTGCGCTAGCCAACTGCGCCAAGGAGACAGTCGTGCTCCACTCTCACCACCAGCAAAACTTATCTTCAAAGCTATCAGTGCAAAGAAAAAAGCATCTCACCACTCCCGGGAGGGCTCGAAACTCCAACATTTCGGTTAACAGCCGATCGCGCTAGCCAATTGCGCCATGGAGACAGTCGTGCTCCACTCTCACCACCGTCAGAACATATCTTCAAAGCTATCAGCGCAAAGAAAAAAGCAACACACCCCTCACGGGAGGCCTCGAACCTCCAACTTTTCGGGTAACAGCCGATCGCGCTAACCAATTGCGCCACGGAGACAGTCCTCCTCCACTCTCACCACCATCAGAACATATCTTCAAAGCTATCAGCCCAAAAAAAAAGTACCGCACCACCACCGGGTGGGCTCGAACCTCCAAGCTTTCGGTTAACATCCGAACGTGCTAGACTATTTCGCCACGGAGTCAGTCGTGCTGCAATGTCACCACCGTCAGAAGTTTTCTTCAGAGCTGTCAGCCCAAAGAAAAAAAAGCGCCGCACCACCACCGGGTGGGCTCGAACCTCCAAGCTTTCGGTTAACAGCCGATCGCGCTAGCCAACTGCGCCACGGAGACAGTCGTGCTCCACTCTCACCACCATCAGAACTTATCTTCAAAGCTATCAGCGCAAAGAAAAAAGCCACACAAAACTCCCGGGAGGGCTCGAAACTCCAACCTTTCGGGTAACAGCCGATCGCGCTAGCCCATTGCGCCACGGAGACAGTCTTGCTCCACTCTCACCACCATCGGAACATATCTTCAAAGCTATCAGCCCAAAGAAAAAAAAGCGCCGCACAACCACCGGGTGGGCTCGTACCTCCAAGCTTTCGGTTTACAGCCGATTGCGCTAGCCAACTGCGCCAAGGAGACAGTCGTGCTCCACTCTCACCACCAGCACAACTTATCTTTAAAGCTATCAGCGCAAAGAAAAAAGCATCTCACCACTCCCGGGAGGGCTCGAAACTCCAACATTTCGGTTAACAGCCGATCGCGCTAGCCAATTGCGCCACGGAGACAGTCGTGCTCCACTCTCACCACCGTCAGAACATACCTTCAAAGCTATCAGCGCAAAGAAAAAAGCAACACACCCCTCACGGGATGCCTCGAACCTCCAACTTTTCGGTTAACAGCCGATCGCGCTAACCAATTGCGCCACGGAGACAGTCCTCCTCCACTCTCACCACCGTCAGAACATTTCTTCAGAGCTATCATCCCAAAGAAAAAAAAGCGCCGCACCACCACCGGGTGGGCTCGAAACTCCAACCTTTCGGTTAACAGCCGAGCGCGCTAGCCAATTGCGCCACGGAGACAGTCCTGCTCCACTCTCACCACCATCAGAACTTATCTTCAAAGCTATCAGCCCAAAGAGAAAAAAGCGCCGCACCACCACCAGGTGGGCTCGAACCTCCGACCTTTCGGTTAACAGCCGATCACGCTAGCCAATTTTGCCACGGAGACAGTCCTGCTCCACTCTCACCACCATCAGAACATATCTTCAAAGCTATCAGCCCAAAGAAAAAAAAGCACCGCACCACCACCGGGTGGGCTTGAAACCCAACCTTTCGGTTAACAGCCGATCGCGCTAGCCAACTGCGCCACGGAGACAGTCGTGCTCTACTCTCACCACCATCGGAACATATCTTCAAAGCTATCAGCCCAAAGAAAAAAGCAACACACCACTCCCGGGAGGGCTACAATTTCCAACCTTTCGGTTAACAGCCGATCGCGCTAGCCCATTGCGCCACGGAGACAGTCTTGCTCCACTCTCACCACCATCAGAACATATCTTCAAAGCTATCAGCCCAAAGAAAATAAAGCGCCGCACAACCACCGGTTGGGCTCGAACCTCCAAGCTTTCGGTTAACAGCCGATCGCGCTAGCCCATTGCACCACGGAGACAGTCTTGCTCCACTCTCACCACCATCAGAACATATCTTCAAAGCTATCAGCCCAAAGAAAAAAAGTGCCGCACCACCACCGGGTGGGCTCGAACCTCCAACCTTTCGGTTAACAGCCGATCGCGCTAGCCAATTGCGCCACGGAGACAGTCGTGCTCCACTCTCACCACCGTCAGAACATATCTTCAAAGCTGTCAGCGCAAAGAAAAAAGCAACACACCCCTCATGGGAGGTCTCGAACCTCCAACTTTTCGGTTAACAGCCGATCGCGCTAACCAATGCGCCACGGAAACAGT